>JACEEZ010020351.1:20000-28357 GCA_016584305.1 Chionoecetes opilio | reverse complement strand
TCTTGGTACATCACGTGACAACTTTGAAAACATTTAAACTCCGAAAGTATGACACAATTATACACGTCCTTGGTTAGGCCGCACTTAGAATATGCCGTTCAATTCTGGTCGCCCTGTTTCGTAAAAAATCAAGCCAAATTGGAATCAGTTCAAAGAGCAACCAAACAAATTCCATCTCTGCGAAATTCATCTTATGAAGAGAGACTGCGGAAACTTAATATGTTTTCCTTAAAGGATCGTAGAATCCGTGGGGACTTGATAGAAACCTTTAAGATCCTAAAAGGATTTGATGTCATTAATCAAGAGAACCTATTCGAGCTTTCTCCTCAAGTGACAACAAGAAATAACGGTTTAAAACTGAATGGTCAACGTTGCATCACCAGATCTCCGTAAAAATTATTTCAATGTCAGAGTTGTCAATCGTGGAACAAATTACCAGCAAATGTTGTCGAAGCCAGCACAATAACTTCATTTAAAAACAGACTTGACGCGCACTGTAAAGTAAATGGGTATTGATAGTGCCTTGCGAATGCATATTATAGTCCCCCGGATCGATTAGTGATAGTGATAGTTGTAGTTAGTATACTTCATATCCTATCATTCCTCACTATGAGCCTTCCATGTTCCTATCTTCTTTAGGGACATGGTATCATTTTTCAACTGTCCTCTTACATGTAGTTTGATAGTTAGTAGTGTGTAGTTCAGCAGTTTTCCTCGTTATGGACCTCCTGGTGTCTGTTATTACTATGTATTCCTCTTACCCTTCCGCGTCCTCTTCCTCTTCCTCTTCTTGTTCTTCCTTGTTCTTCTTTTTCTTATTATTATTATTACTATCAATATTATTATTATCATAATTTTTATTGCAACTTCTACTACTATTACCACTACTACTCTACTACTACTACTATAACTACTACTACTACTACTACTACTACTACTACTACTACTACTACTACTACTACTACTACTACTACTACTACTACTACTATTATTACCACTACTACTACTACTACTATAACTACTACTACTATAACTACTACTACTACTACTACTACTACTACTACTACTACTACTACTACTACTACTATAACTACTACTACTACTATTACCACTACTACTACTACTACTATAACTACTACTACTTAAACTACTACTACAAAACTACTACACTTAAAATTTTAACTGGTAATCACTCGCTAACCTCTCAAAGTCTTTTTCGCTTGATCAAAAGGGGAAAGTAAAAAGAGAGGGGAGGGGAGGAGAGGGGGAAAAGGAGGAGGAGGGGGGGGGGAGGGGGAAGGCAATTTGCTACCCCTCCCCCTCCTCCCCCCCTTTCATCCCTCCCTCCTTTTTGGACACACCACCACACCACACAACACACCCCAACACCCACCACACACACACACACACAACACACACCCACACCACCACAACACAAAGATGTCTGTTTTTTGGTGTATGTATTTTTGTCCTTTCATCTGATAAACGTCTAAAAATTTAATTTTTGTTGTGGGGTGTGTGTGTGTGTGGGGGGGGGTTTTTTTGTTTTGTTTTTTTCTGTTTGTGTGTTGTGTTTTGTGTGTGTGTTTTTGTGTGTGGGGGTTGTGTGGGGTGTGTGTGTGTGTCCTGTTGTTTGTTTTTTTGGTGTTGTGTGTGTTGTGTGGGGTTGTTTGTGTGTGTGGGGGTTTTTGGTGTTTGTGTGTTGTTTTATGTGTGTGTGTTGTGGGGTTTTTGTGTGTTGTGTGTGTGTGGGGTTTGTTTGTGTTGTGTGTGTTGTTATGTGTGTGTTGTACTACGTGTGGAAAGGGGTGTGACGAGCTTTGTAGTATCTCTGAGATCCCTGATGGCCGGGTGGAGAGAAGGGAAGGGAGAGGAGAGAGAGAAGAGAGAGAGAGGAGAGAGAGAGAAAAGAGGAAGAGAGAGAGGGGAGGGGGAAAGGGGGTTTTTTTAAAATTTTTTTTCTCTCTTCCCCTTCTCCCCTTTTTCTCCCCTCTTCTCCTCTCTTTCCCCCCCCCTTTTCTCCTCTCTCTCTCCCCTCTCTCTCTCTCTCTTTCCCACTTTTACAAAATCCCCTATTAATCTGTTTGTCCCTCTCTCTTTTTTTTTTTCCCCCTCCCCCCCTCCCTCCCTCCCTCCCTCCCTCCCCCCCTCCCCCCCTCCCCCCCTTTCCCCCCTCCCCCTTTCAAGGAAAAAAAAAAAGGGGGGGGTGGGGGGGGGGGGGAAAAAAAAAAGGAAAAGGGGGTAAGGAAAAAAGGGAAAGGGGAAAAAAAAAAAAAAAAAATGGAGAGGGGGGGGTAAAGGGAGGGGAAAAAGGGAAAAAAGGGGAAGGGGAAAAAAGGGGAAAGGAAAAAGGAAAGGGAAAAAGGGAGGAAAAAAGGGAAGTGGAAAGGAAAAAGGGGGAAGGGGGAAGAAGGGGGAAAAAGAAGGAGGGGAAAAAAAAAAGGGGTAAAAAAAAGGGAAATGGAGAAGGGGGAAAAGAAGATGAAAAGGAGGAAGAAGGAATGGAGAAGGGGAAAAAAAGAAGGAGAAGGGGGGGAAGAAAGAGGAAGGGAAGGAGGAAAAAGGAATGGGAAGGAGAAAAGGAATGGGAAGGGGGGAAAAAGGGTGGAGAAGGGGGAAAAAAGGAAGGGGGGGAAAAAGGAGGAAAAAAAGGGAAAGTGAGAAGGAGGAAGAAGGAAGGGGAAAAGGAATGGAGAAGGGGAAAGAAGGAAAGAAGGGGGAAGAAGGAGTAAAAAGGAGGAAAAAGGAATAGAAAAGGGAGGAAGAAGGAAGGGGGAGAAGAGGAAAGAAGGAAGGGGGAAAAGGGAGGAAGAAGGAAGGGAGAAGAGGAAAGAAGGAAGTGGAGAAGGAGGAAGAAGGAAGGGGAGAAGGGGAAAAAAGGGAATGGAGAAGGAGGAAAGAGGAAAAAGGGAAAAGAAGGAGGAAAAAGAAGGGGAAGGGGAGGGAAAAAAGGGAAAGTAGAGAAGGGGAAAGAAGGGGGGGAAGGAGGAAAAAAGGAAGGGAAAAGGGGAAAAGAGGAAGTGGAAAAGGGAGGAAAGAAGGAAGGGGAGAAGGAAGGGGAAAGGAGGAAAAAAGGGAAAAGAAGGGGAAAAAAGGAAGTAAAAGGAGGAAAAAAGGAAGTGAGAAGGGGAAAAAGGAAGGAAAAGGGGGAAAGAAGGAAGGGAAAAGGGAGGAAAGAAGGAAGGGGAAAGGGGGGAAGAAAGAAGGAAGTGGAGAAAAGAAAGAAGGAAAAGGGGAAGAAGGGGAAAAGGGAAGAAAGAAGAAGGGAAGGGGGGAAGAAAGAAGAAGGGAAAGAAGGGGGAAGGAAGGGGGGAAAGAAAAGGGGAGAAGGAGAAAAAGGAAGTGGAGAAGGGGAAAGAAAAAGGGGGAGAAGGAGGAAAAAGAAAAAGGGGAGAAGGAGGAAGAAGAAGTGGAGAAGAGGAAAGAAGAAGGGGAAGGGGAAAGGGAGGAAGAGGAAGGGAGAAGGGGGAAAAGAAAAAAGGGAGAAGAAGGGGAAAAGAAGGGGGAAAAAAGGGAAAGGGGAAAAAGAAAAAAGGAAGGGGGAAAGGAGGAAAGAAAATGGAGAAGGAGGAAAGAAAAAGGGAAGGGGGAGAAAGGAAAGAAGGAAGGGAAAAGGGAGAAAAAGGAAGGGGAAAAGGGAAAAGGGAAAGGGAGGAAAAAAAGGGGAAGAAGAAAAAAGGAAGGGGGAAAGAGGAAAGAAGGAAGGGAGGAAGGGGAAGGAAAGAAGGAAGGGAAAAATAAGGGAGAGGAAGGAGGAGAGGAAGAAAGGAGGAGGGAGGGGGGGGGGGGGGGGAAGGGGGGGGGGAAGGGGGAAAAGGGGAGGGGGGGGGAGGGAAGGGAAGGGGGGGGGGGGGGGGTGGAAGTAGCTTTCTGCCCTTTCATTATGGCAATTGCGTACACACACCCACACCAATGCACGCGACACACACACACACACCCCACACACACACACACACACACAGATCCTTTGTACACTTAAAACCTTGTAATTCATACTCAGCACACACACACTTACCACAACCACCACACACACGGACCCAAAACCCAGAAATTAACGTACATAGTCTACTGGAAGGGGGAAAGGGGGGGGGGGGTCTTTTTCATGTTTATGGTAGGGAGAGAGAGGAAAAGAGAAAAAAGAGAGAGGAGAGGAAAAGAGATATGAATTTATACGGGTTTGGGTTCTCTCCTTCTCTCTCTCTCTCTCTCTCTCTCTCTCCCCTCCCCCTTTCCCCTTCGCTCCCTCTCTCCCCCCTTTCCTCCTCCCCCTCCGCCCTCTCCTCCCCTTTTCTCTCCCCTCTCTTCCCCCTTTTTTCTTTTTTTCTCTTACCCCCTTCTTTCCCTTTCTTCCTTCTTTTTTTCTTCTTCTTTTTTACCTTCTTCTTCTTCTTCCTTCCTTCTTCCTTCCTTTCTTTTTTCTTTCCCCCTCCTATCTCTCTCTCTCTCTCCCTCTCTCTCCCCCTCTCCTCTCTCCTCCTCCTCCTCTCCTCTCTCTCTCCTCCTCCTTCTCTCCCCCTCTCTCTCTCCCCCCTCTTGACTCTCTCTCTGCTTCCTTCCTAAACTTTCTCCTCCACTATAACTTTCCTTTCCCCTTTCCCCTACTCCCTCCTCCTCCCCTTCCCTTCCCCCTTCCCCCTTCCTTTCCCCCCTTTCCCCCTCCCCCCCCCTAAAACCCCCCTTTTTTCCCCCCCTCCCTTTCCCCTCCTTCCCCCTTCCCCTCCCTCCGTCACGCCAAAAACCCCTTTTTTGATATAAACACGTTCAAAAACGTCTTAAAAAGGGGGGGGGGGGGGGGGGGGGGGGGGGTATTGGGGACCACTCATGTCAACAAACCAAGTCCGCACTGACAGACGAACCCCAACCACACACACACCACACACACCCCACACACAACCACACACAACACCCAAAACCCCAAAACCCAAAAAAACACACCCTTTTTTTTTAATTTTTTCCCTTCTTTTTTTTCTTTTTCGTTTTTTTTTTTTTTTTCTTTTTTTTCTTTTCTTTTTTTTTTTTTTTTTTTTTTTTTTTTTTTTTTTTTTCTTTTTCTTTCTCTTTTTTCTTTTTTTTTTTTTTTTTTTTCTTCCCCCTTTTTTTTTTGTTTGTTTCTTTCTTTTTATTTATTTTGCTTTCTTTTCTTTCTTTTCCCTTCTCTTTTTTTTTTCATTTCTTTTTTTTTTTCTTTTTTTTCTTTTTTTTTTTTTTCTTCTTTTTTCCTTTCTTTTTTTTTTCTTTCCTTTTTTCTTTTCTTTTTTTTTTTTTTTTTTTCCTTTTTTTTTTTTTTTTTTTTTTCTTTTTTTTTTTTTCTCCCCCCCCCTTTCCCCCCCCCCCCCCCCCCCTTTTTTTTTCCTCTCTTCCCTTTCCCTTTTCCCTTTTCCCCCCCCCCTTCTCTCTCCTCCCTTTCTCCCTTCTCCCTCTTTTCTCCTCTTTTTCTTCTTCCCCCTCCTTTTTTTTCCTTTTCTTCTTTTTTTTCTTTTCTTCCTTTCCCCCCCTTTTTTCTCTTCTCCCCCTTCCTTTCCCCTTCCTCTCCTTCCCCCCCTTCTCTCCCCCCTTTTTTCTCTTTCTTCTTTTCCCCCTTTTCTTTTCCCTCTTTTTTAAATTTTTGGATTTTCCCCTTCCTTCCTTTCTCCCTTTTTCTTTTTCCCCCTTTCTTTTTTTTTTTTTTTTTTTTTTTTTTTTTTTGGGGGGGGTTTTTGGTTTTTTTTGGGGGGTTTTTTTTTTTTGGGGGGGTTTTTTTTGGGGGGGGTTTTTTTATTTTGGTTTTTTTTTTTTTTTGTTTTAAATTTTTTTGGTTTTTTTTTTTTTTTTTTTTTAGGTTTTTTTTTTTTTTTTTTTTTCCCCCTTTCCCTTTTTGGGTTGGGGGGGGGGGGGGGGGGGAAAGGAAAAAAGGGAGGGGGGTTCCCCCAAAAATTTCCTATAAAAAAAAAAAGCCCCCGTTTTAATGAAAAAAATTTTTTAAAAAAAAAACTTTTTTAAAAAATTTGTATGTCCTCCCCCCCCCTTTGGGGGGAAAAAAAACCAACCTTTCCTCCCCTCCCCTTCCTAATTTATGCTTTCTGCTCTCTTTCCCCTCTCCCTCCCTTTTTCTTCTCTCTCCCCCCCTCCGCTTCCCCTTTTCCCCTCCCCCTCTCCTTTTCTCCTTTTCCCCCCCCTTCCCCCTTTTCCCCCTCTCTCTTTTTTTTCCCTTTCCCCCTTCCCTCCCTTCCCCTTTCCCCTTCCTTCCCCCCCCCTTTTTTTCCCCCTTTCCCCCCCCTTTTTTTTTCTCTTTTATTTTCCCCGCTTTTTTTTTTCCTTTTCCCCTTCCCTCCTCCTCCTTCCCCCCCTCTTCCCCCCTCTCCTCTCCCCCCTTTTTCCCCCCCCCTCCCTCTCTCCTCCCCCCTCTCCCCCCCCCACCCCCCCCCTTCCTCTCTTTCCTCCTCCTCTCCTTTTTCCCTCTCCCCCTTTTTTGAGGTTTTCCCCTTCCCTTTCTTTTTTTTTTTGGGGGGGGGGGGGGTCTGGGTTTATTTGGGGACTCCAAGAGTTTTTTTTTAAAAAAATTTTTCCTCCTCTTCCCCTTTCTCCCCCCCCCCCTTTTTTCTTCCCTCCCCCGTTCCCCCCCTTTTTTTTTTTTTATTCTTTCCCCCCCCCTCCCCAAAACTTTGGGGTTTCCCTTTTCCCCCCCTTCCCTTTCTCCTTCTTTTTTAATTTTTTTTCCCCCCCCCTTTTCTTTTTTTTTTTTTGGGGAAATTTTTTAAAGGGGTTTTACCCAATTTTTCCCCCGGGGTTTTTCCCCCTTTTTTTTTTTCTTTTTTTTTAAAAATTTTTTTCCCCCCCATTTTCTGTTTTTACTTTCCCCTGTGGGGGTGTGTTGCGTGTGTGTGCGCGTGTGTGTGTGTGTGTGCATCAGTGTCAATCATCTCGACTTAGATGTGTGTTGTTATCTTTTTACAAACTCTCTCTCCTCTCTCCTCTCTCTCGCTCTCTCTCTCTTCTCTCTCTCTCCTCTCTCTCTCTCTCTCCTCTCTCTCTCTCTCTCTCTCCTCTCCCTCTCTCTCTTCTCTCTCTCTCTCTTTCCTCTTGCCTCTCTCGTCTCTCTCTTCATTGTATGCATAATTCGTTGACAGTTTTCCCTCAAGCATTCCTGTAGGCTAATAATTAATCTTGGAGGAGGAGGAGGAGGAGGAGAAAGGGGAGGAGGATTACATAGGATTACATAGGAGTAACAGACACCAGGAGACCTATTGGTCCATAGCGAGGGTATCTGCTGAACTACATACTACTAACTATCAACTACTTGTAAGAAAACAGTTGGAAAATGATACCATGTCCCTAAAGAGGATAGGAACATGGAAGTTTCATAGTGCAGAATGATAGGATATGAAAAATACTAACTAACAACTACCACTACAACTAATCGATACGGGGGACTAGATACGAATTCGCACTATCAATACCCATTTACTTTACAGTGCGCGTCAAGTCTGTTTTTGAATGTAGTTATTGTGTTGGCTCCGACAACATTTTGCTGGTAACTTGTTCCATCGATCAACGACTCTAACATTGAAATAATTTTTAACGGAGATCTGTGATGCAACGTTGACCGTTTAGTTTTAAACCATTATTTCTTGTTGTCACTTGAGTTGAAAGCTCGAATAGGTCCTCTTGATTAATGACATCAAAACCTTTTAGGATCTTAAGGTTTCTATCAAGTCCCCACGGATTCTACGATCCTTTAAGGAAAACATATTAGTTTCCGCAGTCTCTCTTCATAAGATGAATTTCGCAGAGATGGAATTTGTTTTGGTTGCTCTTCTTTGCACTGATTCCAATTTGGCTTGATCTTTTACGAAACAGGGCGACCAAATTGAACGGCATATTCCAAGTGCGGCCTAACCAAGGACGTGTATAATTGTGTCAATACTTTCGGAGTTTTATGTTCAAAGTTACGTTTAATAAAGCCAACATCATATTTGCTTTTTTACTGGCAGCTAGGCAATGCGAACTGGTTTTCAGATCATTACTGATGATGACACCTAATCCTTTTCCTGCTGTACTTCAGTTAACGATTTATTTTGCATTTGATAGTTATATTTGAGGTTATCGTTGCCTATATGCATTACTTTACATTTATCGGAATTGAATTTTAATAGCCATTTATCACTCCAGTCTGATAGTTTGTCAGGTCACTTTGTATGAGTTCGCAGTTTTCTCTAGTATATGCTTACCGCCTAATTTGGTGTCATCTGCAAATTTTGATATTTTAGATACAAGTCCGCAGTCCAGATCGTTGATATATATCAGAAAAAGAGTAGGACCCAGACCGAGCCCTGAGGCAGGAGGAGGAGGAGGAGGAGGAGAGTGAGGAGGAGGAGGAG
>JACEEZ010020351.1:0-10000 GCA_016584305.1 Chionoecetes opilio | reverse complement strand
CAGCGCGTTATTGTACCCCTGATCTAAACACTGTCATATATATCACCCTCTGCCTCCTCCTCCTCCTCTCCTCCTCCTCCTCCTCTCCTCCTCCTCCTCCTCCTCCCTCTTCCTCCTCCTCCTCCTCCTCCTCCTCCTCCTCCTCCTCCTCCTCCTCCTCCTCCTCTTCCTCCTCCTCCTCCTCTTCCTCCTCAAAAAAGAATCCTATGTAAAATCCTCCTTCCTCCTCCTCCTCCTCCTCCTCCTCCTCCTCCTCCTCCTCCTCCTCCTCCTCCTCCTCCTCCTCCTCCTCCTCTTCCTCCTCCTCTTCTTCCTCCTCCTCCTCCTCCTCCTCCTCCTCCTCCTCCTCTTCCTCCTCCTCCTCCTCCTCCTCCTCCTCCCCCCTCCCCCTCCTCCTCCCCCTCCTCCTCCTCCTCCTCTGTGATTATCGTCAATGCTCCAACGCTTTAGGCGACAACCCGCGCGCTAAAATTGATAAGGTTTTTCCCCTCCTACTATTGATGGTAATTTCACCTTAAGCTCACATAAATATTTATTACCTACGTGTGTCTCGGGCGGGGGCTGGGTGGACGCTGGTCTGGGGCGGGGCAGAAATTTTATCACGTACTTTTATATTACTTTTTACGCACTTTTTTAATTTAATTTTATCACGTATGGTACATTATATTTTCGAAAGGAGGAATTATTCTGGGTCTGAGTCTGGGGCAATTTTTTTTATCACGCCCTACATTTGCAGTATTTATTACCGTAGATAACACTAAAGTCGTCAGGACAACGTTTTTTTCTATTTACAAACGTGTGGTGGCGTTAATAGTTACATTTCTACATCCATGATTTCAGGAAAGCTAGAAGGGGCTATCTGGAGAGTCTGTGTCATTTTGTGTCTTCATTTGTGTCATAGTATGGCTATAAATGAACAAATTACAAAAATAAAAACCGAGTGGCGACGTTGGTAACGGGCTACACTAAGATCGCCAGCTAGTGTTTATGTTCTGAGTGTTCTCCCGCCGTCGTCGTTGCCCGAAAAAAAAAACGAGTAGGGAAATTTGAAACCGAATATACTTGCAGATACAAAGCATAAAACAACGCTGAAGCAGGGTAGATTATACAGTCATGATATAAACTACTGTGTATCATCTTCAGTGGCACATACACAGCAGTAGTGATGCTATCATTCCTAATATACAGTATGGCGGCTGGCGACATTATTGCAGCTGGCGACTATGGTGTTATCTACGGTACCTAGAGAGGAGGAATTAGTTTTGGTCTGGGGCTGGGGCAAAATCTTTATCACGCCCTATATTTATTTATTACAGAAAGGATACATTGGTCTTGGTCTGGGTCTGAGGGGCAAACATTATATTATTACCTATATTTAAAAGGTGGAAATTGGTCTTTGGTATTAGTCTAGATCTGCGTCTGTGGCGGAAAGAATAATATCACGTATTATTTTAAAGGAGAAATTGGTTTTGGCTTGAGTCTACTGCGAAAAATAATATAACGTAATTTTTTGAAAGAAGAAATTGTGTCATGGAGAAATTGGTTTTGGCTTGAGTCTACCGCGAAAAATAATATAACGTAATTTTTTAAAGGAGAAATTGTATGTTATATAAATTTACCTTGATTTGGGTCCGGGAGAAAAATAATATCACGTATTTTTTGAAAGAAAAAAATTAATCTTGAAGAAATTGGTCATGATTTGGGTCTGGGTCTGGGGCGAAAAGTAATGTAACGTAAATTTTGAAAGGAAAACTTGGATCTTGGAGAAATTGTTTTGATTGGGTCTACCGTAGATAACACTAAAGTCGCCAGGACAACATTTCTATTCAATTTACAAACGTCTGGTGGCGTTAATACTTACATTTCTACATCCATGATTTCAGAAAAGTTAGAAGGGGTTATATGGAGAGTGTGCCATTTTGTGTCTTCATCTGTGTCATATTAGAGCTATAAATGAACAAATTACAAATATAAAACGGAGTGGCGACGTTGGTATCGGGCTACACTAAGATCGCCAGCTAGTGTTTATGTTCTGAGTGTCCTCCCGCCGTCGTTGTCGTCCGAAAAAAAACCGAGTAACCAAATTTGAAACCGTCTATACTTGCAGCTACAAAGCATAAAACAACGCTGAAACAGGGTAGATTATACAGTCATGATATAAACTACTGTGTATCATCTTCAGTGGCACATGCAAATCAGTAGTCATGCTATAATACGTAATATATGGCGGCTGGCGACATTAGTGCAGGTGGCGACTAAAGTGTTATCTACGGTAGGTGTGGCGAAAAATATTATCACGTATTTTTTTAAAGGAAAAATTGAATCATGGAGAAATTGATCATGGTTTTGGTCTGTGGCTAAAATTACATCATATACAATAAGTAAAGTTAGAACTGGTCTTGGTCTGGGTGCCTGAACTAACATTACCAGACCAACCTGCAGTGGGAACAGAATTGCTACTACCACCTTGATAAGCCTGTCTGTGTGAGGGTGTGACCGCTTGTGTCTCAGCCTCAAGGACACCCTAATGCCCACCCATTGCCTACCCACTGCCCTATACTTACCCACGGCTTGTAAGGTGCGTCTCCACGATAACGCTTCAAGGCACTCACGGTGACAGCTCAATACACCGCCATCTTAACCCTGAGACGAAGGGATATGCAAGGTACACATATATCCCTTCACCAATGTGTTTTTTAATGCTAAACACAAAATCACTTGAAAGATAAGCATTGCAAGAAAGACAGCTCAATACACCGCCATCCTAACCCTGAGAAGAAGGCATATGCAAGGTACAGATTTCCCTTCACCAATGTTTTTTTAATAATAGACCCAAAATCACTTGAAAAACCTAAATAAATGCAAAAATGTATGTCCTTTCTGCAATGTTTTTTTTATAATAAACCAAAATCACTTGAAAAACCTAAATATATGCAAAACTATTTCCTTTCATCAATGTTTTTTTTATAATAAACCCAAAATCACGTGAAAAACTTTAATATATGCAAAAGTGTGTGTCCTTTCAGCAATGTTTTTTTTATAATATACCCAAAATCACGTGAAAAACTTAAATATATGCAAAACTGTACTATTTCCTTTCACAATTATACTACCGTAGATAACAGTAAAGTCGCCACCTGCAGTCATGTCGCCAGGCGCCAAATATTACGAATTATAGCATGACTACTGCTGTGTATGTGCCACTGAAGATGATACACAGTAGTTTATATCATGACTGTATAATCTACCCTGTTTCAGCGTTGTTTTATGCTTTGTATCTGCAAGTATAGACGGTTTCAAATTTCGCTACGCATTTTTTTTTCGGGCGACGACGACAGCGGTACGACACTCAGTAAATAAACACTAGATGGCGACTCTACTGTTGGTAGCCACTTTGTAGATATTTTTGTCATTTGTTCATTTATAGCCCTAATATGACACAGATGAAGACACAAAATGACACAGACTCTCCAGATAGCCCCTTCTAACTGTCCTGAAATCATGGATGTAGAAATGTAAGTATTAACGCCACCACACGGCTGTAAACAGAAAAAAAAAGTTGTCCTGGCGACTTTAGTGTTATCTACGGTACAAAATCACTTGAAAAACTTAAATAAATGCAAAAGTGTATTTCCTTCATCAATGTTTTTTTAATAATAAACCAAAATCACTTGAAAAACCTAAATAAATGCAAAAGTGTGTGTCCTTCCAGCAATGTTATCTAAGCGCGTTTATTAGAGTCACCCCAAGAGTGGCGCCTTGAGGGGCTCCACTGTACCATCACTAACAAAGAAAACGGGCAGAGGTTTATAGACCAATGCAATTAATGATTTTCAACGCTAAACGCTATTTTGCATTCTATTGTTAGCATTGTATCGCTATTCTATCATCTATTTAGCAACGCAATCCTGGCTTGGCTTGCTAATTGGACTTCAATGGAGACAAATAAATAGGAGACTTTAATGATCTTAACCCCTTCACGCCCCGATCTTTCCTTTACTATATAAAATGATCTCTTATTAGCCATAAAATTACGAAAAAGTAATTAAATAAACCAAATTAGTTAGTGGACAAGGATACTAAACAGGTCATATCTATAAAAAAACCATTGCTTATATTCATTAAAAATCATCTAATGGTGGTCAAATTACAATGGAAATTACGTTCTGGGCCTCGAGGGGTTCAGCTTCCTCGTGTTGGCTTTAGTGAGAGAGAAGCAAGCAATACACAGACTCATTTAATAACATAAAATAATTAGAGGAGACTTTTAATACTGAATCTTTAGCTTCCTCGTGTTGGCTTTAGTAAGAGAGAATTAAGAAGCAGTGTAGAGTCCTTTAGCAACATATAAATGCCATTGATTCGGCTTGGTTAAGGAATTAAGAGCGTGTAGAGTCCTTTAGCAACATATAATGCATTGATATCAAGCTTGTAAGAGAGAATTAAGAAGCAGTGTAGAGTCCTTTAGCAATATATAATGCCATTATCAAGGTTTGATAGAGAGAATTAAGAAGAGTGTAGAGTCATTGGGGCAACATATAATCCATTGATATCAAGGCTTAGTAAGAGAGAGCAAGAAGCAGTGTAGAGTCCTTTAGCACATATAAATGCTATGATATCAAGCTTGGTTAGAGAGAAGCAGAGCAGTTTTAGAGTCCTTTAGCACATATAATGCATTGATATAAAGTTTGGTTAGAGAATTAAGAAGCATGTAGAGTCATTGCAACATATAAAGCATTGATATCAAGGTTAGTAAGAGAGAATTTAAGAGCAGTGTAGATCTTTAGAACATATAAATGCCATTGATATCAAGTTTTAGTAAAGAGAATTAAGAACCCAGGTAGAGTCTTTAGCAACAATATAAATGCCATTGATTCAGCTGGTAAGAGAGAATTAAGAAGCAGTGTAGCAGCCTTTAGCAACATATAAATGCCATTGTATATCAAGGTTGGTAAAGAGGAAATTAAGAAGCAGTGTAGAGTCCTTAGCAACATATAAATTGCCATTGATATCAAGGTTTGGTAAGAGAGGAGCAAGCAGTATAGAGTCATTTAGAACATATAAATGCCATTGATATCAGGTTGGTTAGAGAGAATTAAGAAGCGTATAGAGTCATTTAGCAACATATAATGCCATGATATGGTTTGGTAAGAGAGAATTAAGAAGCAGTGTAGAGTCATTTAGCAACATATAAATGCCATTGATATCAAGGTTTGGTAAGAGAGAATTAAGAAGCAGTGTAGAGTCATTTAGCAACATATAAATGCCATTGATATCAAGGTTTGGTAAGAGAGAATTAAGAAGCAGTGTAGAGTCATTTAGCAACATATAAATGCCATTGATATCAAGGTTTAGTAAGAGAGAAGCAAGAAGCAGTATAGAGTCATTTAGCAACATATGAAAGCCAATGTTATTACTCGCATCTTCGTGTAAGCATAGGTTGGGCGAGACACGGAATGTTTCTGGTCGCTGCTACAAACACGTCTTCATTTTAAACCAGTCATTTCAGGGCTTCAGGAATTCGCTTCTGTATTTAACCCTGAAGGAAAATGATTCGATGTATATACAAGTTTGATAGCTGTGATTGGAAATGCCTGTACGTATTGGATTGGTAGTGATTGGGGTGTGATTGGGTGTTAGTGTTAAGTTACCGTCATGGGTGAGGCTGGATGACCTAACGGAGGATTGTGTCTTGAGTGTGGAAGAAGGAAATACAAACAAGTGATGAAGGAAAGAGAAGAGAGAAAACATAGGGTAAAGAAGGAGAAGATGCATGTGAAAAGTCCATGTAATTGCCTGTGTGTGTGTGTGTGTGTATTCATCTAGTTGTGTTCATCTAGTTGTATTTTACAGGGCCTGCGCGACGCTCGTATGGCCCCGTCTCCATATCAACATTTTTTATCATTCATCCTTAGTGCTTAGTGTTGGCCGAAACCACCACCCCGGGAGGCGGGTCACAAACCCCCGGCTAACACCCGGTACCCATTCACTGTTGGGTGGACAGGGGCTCGGGTTTTAAGAAGACCGCCCGTCTGTCTTCGCTCCGCCCGGGGATCGAACCCGGGACTTCTCGGTTGTGAGCCGAGCGTGCTAACCCTTACACTACGGAGTTCCCCGGTGTGTGTGTGTGTGTGTTAAATAAATATAAAAAAATGTCCTTGGCCAGTCCCTTATGGTGTTGAAGAAAAATAAATAATAATAATTAGTTAAAACTCTGAAAAAATATACCGTCACTTATTCGTTTAAGTTTTTTTTAAATAACTTTTTCCTTAAATAATAAAAAAATACAATAGTTACGTAAACCATGTTGAAATTAATCAACATGGAAATAGATGAAGACCTTTCATTTGCGTTATAGTAAAAGGAAATCTGTTTTTAATCAACTGAGAAAATGACAAATGTTTTACAATAAAAAAAAATTGTTTTTTTTCTCGATATATTTGAAGCTTTTTTGAGATAGCGATCACACCACAGGCAGAACACGTCAAGCTTAACCTTTGTTTCCCTATTAATGTATCCTCTAGCCTAGGACTAATAGTTTCGCGTTAAAATGGTAAAAACAAAACTAATATATTCCACGATTGCTACCATAAGGCATTTAAAGGTCCCACCGGTGGTTACCTGCGCCACGCTCTGCACGAGTGCAAAGGCTGCGGCTTGGAGGGTCATTGCCAATACAACATGAGAGATTCAGATATTTTCACATAATTTATTAAATACTCATTTAATCTCTAAGGAGATTATTAGGGGTATATTATATATAGCCCTATTAGGGGTATATTATATATAGCCCTATTAGGGGTATATTATATATAGCCCTATTAGGGGTATATTATATATAGCCCTATTAGGGGTATATTATATATAGCCCTATTAGGGGTATATTATATATAGCCCTATTAGGGGTATATTATATATAGCCCTATTAGGGGTATATTATATATAGCCCTATTAGGGGTATATTATATATAGCCCTATTAGGGGTATATTATATATAGCCCTATTAGGGGTATATTATATATAGCCCCTACCCCTATTATTATATATACTCTTAATAGGGATTATTAAATAGGGTATTAAAAACTAAGAGTAAAACAATTTATAGGAGGAAATGAGTATTTCTAACAACAACAAGAACAATAACAACAACAATAATAGCAACAACAACAACAAGAACAATAACGACAACAATAATAGCAACAACAACAACAATAATAGCAATAATTACAACAACAACAATAACAGCAACAACAACAACAACAACAACAACAATAATAGCAATAATTACAACAACAACAATAACAACAACAACAACAACAACAACAACAACAACAACAACAACAACAACAACAACAACAACAACAAAACAACAACAACAACAACAACAACAACAACAACAACAACAACGCAACAACAACAACAACAACAACAACCACTACCACCACTTCCTAGCAACAAATCTTACACATGACTCCAATCCAAGCACCTCCGCCACTCCTTTAATTAAACATGCAAGGGTCGCACAAAAAAGATAATTGCCTGAGCGTAACGTAAGTGATTGGCCACGCTATAACGATGCTTCTAGCCGCCTTGCCTTACGATTGGTCATGCGTCTTACTCAATACGAACCCACATTTATAGAATTAGCCTCGTGATAGCGACAAAGCAGACTAAAAAACGGAGATGAATGATGCTGTTTAGTAATTATTGGATGACTTACACGAAGGTTCTCCATCATGGATTTTGATTTCGCGATTCTGAGTTTTGGTTTTCGCGATTTATTTTTCTTTTATTTTTGGTGGGGTCAATTTTCGCGATTTATTTTTTCATTTGTTTTTGGTGGGGTCAGTTTTCGCAGTTTATTTTTCTATTTATTTTTGGTGGGGCCAATTTTCGCAGTTTATTTTTCTATTTATTTTTGGTGGGGTCAATTTTCGCAGTTTATTTTTCTATTTATTTTTGGTGGGGTCAATTTTCGCAGTTTATTTTTCTATTTATTTTTGGTGGGGTTAATTTTCGCGAGTTATTTGTTTATTTATTTTTGGTGGGGTCAATTTTCGCGATTTATTTTTCCATTTGTTTTTGGTGGGGTCAATTTTCGCGGTTTATTTTTCTATTTATTTTTGGTGGGGTAAATTTTCGCGAATTTTGTTTATTTATTTTTGGTTGGGTAAATTTTCGCGGTTTCTGAGTCTTAGTTTTCGTGATAAATATAATGTATTTGTGATTTACTAGTCTATTTTCGTTATTTTTTGGGCTGACCTTTTTTGTTGCGATTTCTGAGTGTGCTTTCCTACTTTCCTGTCCTGACTGCCGTGTGGCAATCAGGTACCATTCCTCCTGACTGGAAAAGGGGGCTGGTCGTCCCTATCTGGAAAGGGAAAGGGGACCGTCAGCACTGCAACAATTACCACGGTATTACACTGCTCAGCGTACCAGGCAAGGTGCTTGCCCATCTATTGCTGCCCACGAATTCGCAGTCATCTGGTGAAGCATCAAGAGACCTCAGCAGTCTGGGTTCATGCCTGGTAAGTCAAACAACGGACCGTATCCTAGCGCTTCGTGTCCTGGTGGAACGCCGACGTGAGTTTCGCCCAGGGGATGCTTGCAGCCTATGTTGATCTAAAGAAGGCGTTTGACTCAGTGCATCGTGAGTCACTCTGGGATCTTCTGCGATTTCGAGGGATTCCTGCAAGGACTATTGGTTTGATAATGGTCTGTATTTGGGACTGAGAGTGGTGAAGTGTGGGGCAGGTGTATCCAGCTTCTTTCCTGTGAATACAGGAGTGAGGCAAGGGTGCGTCCTTGCCCCCATCACTTTTCAACGCTTGTATGGACTGGGTATTGGACAAGGTTGTAGATCAAAGTGATTGTGGAGCATCCGTCGGCAACACCAAGATCACTGATCTTGTTTTTGCCCATGATGCAGTAATCTTTGCTGAGTCGCTGGAGGTCCTGGTGATGGCTCTCGAGGCGCTGCACGAGGAGGGGAAAGCCTTTGGGACTTGAGGTTCTCCTGGCTCAAGACCAAGGTCCAGGTATTTGGAGATTACTAGATGAAGCAGTACAGTCTGTTCATGCTGTGGGCGAGGACATTGAGAAACTTGGAAAGTTTACATACCTTGGTAGCGCAGTCCATAATGGGCGGCGGGTCACGTCAAGAAGTCTTACGGGGGATGGCATAGCCCACGGTGTTATGGACTGCTCAGCGGGAGTATTTGGCGTTTCGGTACCTGTGCAGGAGGAAAAGATCCGGATCTTCAAGTCGTTGTGATCCCTATCTTTACTCTATGGTTGTGAGACATGGACACTAAATAGTGACTTGAAGCGACGAATCAATGCCTTTGGTAATAAGTGTC
Organism: Chionoecetes opilio; assembly: GCA_016584305.1. Taxonomy (NCBI): domain Eukaryota; kingdom Metazoa; phylum Arthropoda; class Malacostraca; order Decapoda; family Majidae; genus Chionoecetes; species Chionoecetes opilio. The sequence continues at coordinate 641 of JACEEZ010020351.1, read as the reverse complement.
TTCGCAGAATCATGGGGGTAAACGCTGGGATGATTACGTGTCAAATCAGCGATTGCACCGTGAGACTGAATCGAGGGCCCATTACCTGCATAGTCCGTCAGCGCCAACTTCGGGTATATGGGCATGTGGCACGCTACCCTGAAACCGATCCTTCCCATCGGGTTGTATCTGTAAGAGACAATCCGGCGTGGAGGAGGCCAAGGGGGCGCCCACAAGGCTCGTGGCTGGGGCAAGTTGATGTTTCTTGTCGAGAGCTGCTTGGTATGGGAAAGGAGCCTGCATGGGGACTCGCGCGTGGTGACCCCCGGGAGTGTCGTCGTAGGGTGGGCGAGGCGACGCGCCCCACGGCGTATGCCCCCAATGATTGATTGATTTCCTACTTTGATTTCGAGTTTTGTTCGCGGTTTATTTATTATTATTATTTTTTTTTTTTGTGTGTGTGTGTGTGTGTGTGTGTGTGTGTGTGTGTGTGTGTGTGTGTCTATGCAGATTCTTGTCTTTGTTTTCGAGGTTTCTAAGTCTTAGTTTTCGTGATGTATATATAAATCTTAGTTTTTACGATTTCTAGTATGTCTTTTTGTTTATTTTTTATAGTCTTTTTTTTTCTTTTTTGGGGGATGTGGCCTTTTTGTTTGTTGCGT
>JACEEZ010020350.1:2500-32500 GCA_016584305.1 Chionoecetes opilio | reverse complement strand
TTCATCATTTAACCTAGCATCACCACTTAACATGCAACTATCGATCATATACTTCCAGTGCTTATATGAATAATTAAATATCGTTCACCACTTAACCTAACCTGCAACAATCTATCAGATACTTCCAGTAGATATGAATCATTAAATATAGTTCACCACTTAACCTAACCTGCAACAATCTATCAGATACTTCCAGTAGATATGAATCATAGTTCACCACTTAACCTAACATGCTACACACTATCAGATACTTCCAGTAGTGATATGAATATTTATATATAGTTCACCACTTAACCTAACCTGCGACAATCTATCAGATACTTCCAGTAGTGATGTGAATCATTAAATATAGTTCACCACTTAACCTAACATGCCACAATCAATCATACTTCCAAAGGCAATTGTGATATTAATCATTTAATCTCATTCACCACCTAACAAGTACAAAGACAAAACAATATATAGGTTTGTGATAATCAAACATTAGGAAATGTGTTCAGTATGTTTTATTACCAACCAACTTTTAATTCCCACTCAGGGTCGCTCAGGAACAAATCTAGGCTGTCTTTCTGTCTTTCACAGTTTGTCTTGGCAATCTGCTCCTTTCTGCTTTGTCTGGATCAAGCACTTCTATATCTTCAAAATCTAGCAGTGCGTCCGTAATCTGGAAAATAATATATGAAGCATATAATAATCTAACATTCATCTAAATATAGTTTAAGTGACTTTAAATCAGAGAAAATAAATCACCCAAAAATAATTATCAGATAAATTCAAATATATTAAATCTATTCATGACAAAGTTTCGTCCTCAAAAACAGTAATGCCCATAAATGAAAATTTAGTTAGGTTAGTGAACTAGCAAGGGGGGTCGAGGGGGCACAGACCCCTAGATATATCAGTAGGGTATTGTTCAATAGTGAGTATTGGTTGAAACTGCATATTTACCTTTCTTATTGTAACAAAAGTTGTCACTCATTAAATTTCATCTGATTAACCAAATAAATAAAAGGTATAATATTTTACACTAGGACCAGAATTCCCTACACAATTGGGAGTATGGTTTGTTTACCTTATTGTATTCTAGGAAATTTTCGCCCAATGAGCTTCCATCGCAAATAATTACTTGTGGAGATATAATATAACATGCTATTTTTCGGGAGGAGTGAGACAAGTGTTTATGTGCGCCTCACTCTTCTTCCTCTTGTGACCTGCATCGCCTCTGTTCTTCCCTTGCCGCGGACACTTTTTAATGAGGATCTGGTTTTAGTTAGGTTAAAACGTGGGGTTAGGTTATTGAGTGTAAAAGTAGGGTTAGGTTAGTTAATTTTCATATCTCCTATATGTTACAGGGAGTTTCGTACACAAGTTGTTTCGTACTCAGGTTTTGTTAGTTGTTTCGTACACTGATTTTGAGTTTTGCGTACATACGTGATGTCGTTTCGTAACTCTAGTAATAAAGTTCAACTCTGAGCTGAGTGTACGAAACGACTACGTAACTTTCATATAGACTACGAAACAACTTTTTGGTGTACTAATCTACTGGTTTACGAAACAACTTGTGAACGAATTGACTGCACCCGATACACTCTCCTTCCTACTAAAAGCATCTTATATCTCCGAAAGTAGTGATTTGCGACGGAAAATCATTGAGAGAATGTTTCTCAGAATCTATTAAGGTAAACAGAAGCCATACTCCCAAATGTGTAGATAATTCTGGTCCTTGTGTAAAAATTTACCAAATAAAACTAATTTAGTGTCGGGAGCACAATATTATAAGCACCTCTCACGTGTAATATATATGAGGGGCAGGAGCCTCTGACATAGCTCAATGTAAAGACGCCATCACCAAAACATAACCTGATATTGTGCAAAATAACTAATTTAGTTCTATCTGACTTACCATAGAAATATAATATTTCAGTGTGACAGGAGCACAATGATATTATAATCACGTCCCACTGTAATGTTTATGAGGGTGAGAGGCCTCTGATATAGCTCATGTAAAGATGCCATCACCAAAACATCCAATGCATACATAATATTGTGCAATATGGTCCGTAAACTAAAAAATATTGGACGAAAAGGCAAAATGCACTCACCTCGGGGGGTGGAGGTGTCAGGTGTTGTCAGCTACGTTGGAACTTCGATGGTGTTTTGAAAATAATATATATGATTTATTTTCTATGAAAAAACTTGCCATACACATATTTACCGTCGCAATAGGTTTTCTATCTCATGAAATGCTTAATAATATTGTAAAAAGTATAAACTGAATGCAAAAAATGTTGATCGCCCGGTGAGAGGGAGGTCTCACCAGGACTCATATTCGCCAGGCTATTCCAATACTTCTCCTCTGCCAGCCCTGGCGGAGCAGCGCCTGGCGGAGCGCTCGTGACTTTTAAAAGTAAGAAATCACTGAGCGCCTGGCGAACGCTTTCGCCAGCACTGGTGAAATATTTTAAAAGTACGGCTCTTAAATCCATAATAATAATAGTAATCCATTCTCTCTCTCTCTCTCTCTCTCTCTCTCTCTCTCTCTCTCTCTCTCTCTCTCTCTCTCTCTCTCTCTCTCTCTCTCTCTCTCTCTCTCTCTCTCTCTCTCTCTCTCTCCTCTCTCTCTCTCTCTCTCTCTCTCTCTCGCTCGCTCGCTCGCTCGCTCGCTCGCTCGCTCCTCTCTCTCTCTCTCTCTCTCTCTCTTCTCTCTCCTCTCTCTCTCTCTCTCTCTCTCTCTCTCTCTCTCTCTCTCTCTCTCTCTCTTCTCTCTCTCTCTCCTCTCTTTCTCTCCTCTCTCTCTCTTCCCTCTCTCTCTCTGCTCCTCTCTCTCTCTCTCTCTCCTCTCTCTCTCTTTCTCTCTCTCTCTCTCTCTCTCTCTCTCTCTCTCTTCCTCTCTCTCTCTCTCTTCGGGAGAGAGGGGGGGCGAAAATGGAGCAAGTTATCATAATCATTATGGGAAGAAAATCAACTGCAATAATAATAAGAACAATCTTTCAACTGATGTATTGCTGAATGGGAGAAAAAGCATCTTACCAGCAAAAATATGCAAAATGCCTCGCTCTCCTCTCTCTATTTTCTTTTCTCCTCCTCTTCCTCCATCTCCTCCTCCTCCTACTAATCTTTCTCCTCTTCTCTCCTACCGCGGTAAAATGACCCTATCACCCGCCACCCACCCCCTCTTTCTTGCCCTCTCTTCCTCCCTCCTTCTCTGACCTTCTATTTGCACTCATATTTGTAAATATTTCTTCTCCATTAACTCTTCTCCTCTCTTCTTCTCTCTCTCTCTCTCTCTCTCTTCTCTCTCTCTCCTCTCTCTCTCTCCTCCTCTCTCTCTCTCTCTCTCTTCTCTCTCTCTCTCTCTCTTTATGATAGTGACACAAGGATAACTATTAAGAGTAGTAGTAATGGTAGTAGCAGCAACATAAGAAGAAAGGGAGGTAGAAGTGTAGTTGGAGGTGGAGGAGTAGGAATATTAGAGGTGTTGGAGCAGTAGGAGAAGTAGATGAAGGTTGTGCTGGTGGAGGATGAGAGGAGGAATAGGAGAAGAATGAGAAGGAGTAAGAAAAGGAGGAGGCGAGCGGCAAGCGGGACGCACCGTCCCTGTCCTCTCATCACCCCGGTCAAACCTGGACTGCGGGTTGTTTGCTTGTCGGAACCTGGCTGTTTACCCCCACTTGATGTCACTGCGCCGAGGCAACTCATTTTGGTTTCCCCCGTAGGCCGACCATTCTATATAGACCAAGTATGCGAGTATGTGGTTTCCAAGTGAAGACGATTGGCTGTACCACCGAAACTAACCATAGGATTTTCTCGAAAATAGGCTCATTGTGATTTCCACACAAAGTTACTGTGTCATTCCAGATACACAGACATCTAACTTACCCTAACCGTAACCTAACTTAACCTAACCTGACATATTCAAGAGCAAACGTGACATACTGTTCCAGAAAGCGGGAATATGCCGCCCGGTGCTGGGAGTGGCTGTACGTCCACCAATGATTGTAATCCTGATGGAAGCTAATATGTCAGAACTCACCTATCAGGGCGTGACTAGTTGCTGACAACCAATAAGCATGTATAATTGTAAATAGGGAAAATACCTTACAGAAGGAGAGTTGTCACTCAAATGAGTTTTGACAGAAATATATACGAAAAAACACGAGAGGAATAGATATCATTATTTTGAATACAGTCTGGGAGAAAGTCTCAGAAAAACTACTTGAGGCATGGGCGTCTTAAGAATAGTGAAAGTGAAACTTATATTAACTGAAATTATTGTCTTGTAATGCGGGAAGTTAGAAAATGATCATGTTGTAACGCAGCCTTTAATATTGTTACTCAAATGTTATAGGATGTGATAAGAAGTTATATGAATATGTACTAAATTCTTATAGGGAGTGGGAATATTGAATGTACGGAGAAAAGTTGTCATTTGAATCCGAAAACTCAGAAAATGCAATCGTGTTCCCTTTCGAACCCCGAAGCCTTGACGTAGACAGGGAACACAAACAGTTCGTGCAACATTGCAACCACGATACACGTAATTTATACAAGATGAGGATAAAAGATTAAAAAGAAAAGAAAAAGGCGACTGAGACAGAGAGAGAGATAGAGAGAGAGGGAGAGAGAGAGAGAGAGAGAGAGAGAGAGAGAGAGAGAGAGAGAGAGAGAGAGAGAGAGAGAGAGAGAGAGAGAGAGAGAGAGAGAGAGAGAGAGAGAGAGAGAGAGAGAGAGAGAGAGAGAGAGAGAGAGAGAGAGAGAGAGAGAGAGAGAGAGAGAGAGAGAAGAGAGAGAGAGAGAGAGAGAGAGAGAGAGAGATACTTGATACTTGATACTTGATAGTTTATTTGGCTTGGTGTAATACAATATTGTTCATAATTATCAATCATACAGTCGTATAAGCCACGATCCATTAAGCCCAAGCTCTTTTATGGACCTCATGCTATGATAATTTCGTTGTCTCTCGTGGACTAAAGTGGACTATTGATAATTATACATTGACATACCTAATAATTTTAAGTATGAAAAGAGATAACAATACCTGTAATAATAATAATAATAATATTAATAAAAAAAAATTAAAAAATGCTAATAATGGTAATGAAGAAAAAAAAATATGTGTATAGTAAAAATAATAATAAGACGCAATAATAATAACTATGATAAATAGTGATAATAATCAAAATCAATATAATAGCAATAATGGTAAAAAAGAAGACAATAATGATAATAATGATGATAATATTAATAGTGATAAAAATTATATCGATAATAACAATGATGAGAAAAAAATATATATATATATATAATTATAATAATGATAATAATAGTCATAATAGTAACAATAATATCAATACTGAATATCAAAGTAATAATTAATTATAATAATGATAATGATAATAGTAATAAAGATACCGATTGAAGTAATCTTGATAGTTTCAATAACAAGAACAGTAATTATGATAAAAAAAACTATAATATATGAATAGATCAGAAGTTAATGCAAGACTAATAACCATTTCCAAAACAGTACCCTGTACCAAATATATATACAAGAAATATATTCATATGCATATAAATATACATATACACATATACATATGCATACACACATACAGATATACTTATACATATATACACATACACATATACAGGTGCATACACATACACACATACATACATATACATATTACTCACATATCCACCCACATCAATACGCAACCCACACACATTGAAGTACACAAAAGTACAATAATTAAATATTTCCGTTTGAGTTATATTTCTTTAATATTTCTGTCTTCACCTTGTATCTAAATGAGTTAAGTGACACGGAATTCTTGACATCCTCCTGCAGTCGATTCCATACCTTTGCTCCCCGAAAAGTAACACTTTGTTGTGCGTGTGATGTCCTACAAAGGTGGAGTCTTAGGTTATATTTCGTCGGGTGTCAATATTGTGAGACAGGTATCTGAAGCCACTGTCAACTGGGTGAATATACAAAGCTTTGTACATAAACAAACAGGTTTGAAGGTGTATGATGTCATGAAATTTATGTAATTATTTTCAACAAAGAGGGATTGTGTGGTCATATTTTTGTTTGTGATACATGATGCGGATTAACTTTTTCTGTGCAATGAATATGTTATCTAAGTAAGTGTTGTGTGCCCCACCCCATACTGCTTGAACAATATAACATATATGGATAAACAACTGACAGGTATATTTTGTCTTAAACAGTTGGAATTTAAGAACCCGTCTCACCCTATATAATATCCCACATATTTTATACATTTTTATTCCTACATCATCTAAATGAGAGTGCCAATTTAGTTTATTGTCTATTGTATTCCTAAAAACTTTATTTCCTTAACTGATTTATTCTCACGGCCATCAATTATAATTTAATATCAGGGGGTTGTATCATAGTTGAGTGTGATATCATGCAGTATGTTTTAGAGATATTTAGTGTAAGTTTGTTGCTCAATAACCAGTTTGATATATGCCCTAGTTCTGTATTCAGAGTATCTCTTAGTTCATAAAAATCTTGGCCCTGTAGGAAGATGGTAGTGTCGTCAGCAAAAAATTTAAAATTAAGTCTATTACTGCTACGTGTTATATCATTTATATATATCAAAAATAATATTGGCCCTAAAATGGAGCCCTGAGGTACACCGCAGCTAATGGATCTCTGTGTGGAGACTTTATTTTCATATACAGCGTATTGTTTTCTCTGACCTAAATAACTCTGGAACCATCTGAATGCCGGGCCACGGATCCCATAAACAATTAATTTATGTAGTAAAATATTATGAGGGATGGTATCAAAGGCTTTACTCAGTTCACAGAAAACAGTCAACTGGTTCATTTTATTATCCAAGGCAGAGTAAATACTTTGACTAAGGTGGTGTAGTGCCAATTCTGTGGAGTGCTTTGGGCGAAATCCATACTGAGACTCTGTTAATAGGGAATGCTGAGTAAGATAATTAGTTAGTCTTATTACGACAATTTTTTCAAAGATTTTACTAAAACTTGGAAGAATTGATATTGGTCTGTAGTTAGTGTGTAGGGTTGCGTCACCTTTTTTATAGATAGGTATTACTTTTGCAATCTGTATGTGCTTTGGGAAGGAATCCTCTTTAAAGGATTTATTTATGATATATTTAAGAAAAGGGGAGATTTCATCACTACATTCTTTTATTATATTAATATGAATGTCATCATGACCTAGTGATGTTACGTTAAGTTCTTTAATTATGGACTTTATTTCTAAGTTTGTCGTAGGATTTAGATAAAATGAAAATTGAGTGGTTATAGGAAGGAAGCTTTTATATGAAACAGGAGTTGATCTTACTTGTGCCAGGGTGTTCGCCACATTGCAAAAGAGAGAGAGAGAGAGAGAGAGAGAGAGAGAGAGAGAGAGAGAGAGAGAGAGAGAGAGAGAGAGAGAGAGAGAGAGAGAGAGAGAGAGAGAGAGAGAGACCCTTCCACCCCACTCCCCCAACATAAACATTAGAAAAAGGCACCACGAGAGGAAATATGAGAAAAATACCATTATGTGACGGAGGATAAAGTTGGCAGACACAATTAACCCACATCACTGTCTCGCATCTCACATTAATTGTGTTTCACGGGATCCACACAACACCTAGACGCCCACTCCCCCCATATGACCCTACCCCATCCCCCAACCCCAACACCCCCACCTACAGACCGTCCCCATAACTACACACACTGGAGGAATCGATGACTCAGGACCAGACTGACTCACCGATGACTCGTGTGGGACAGCTGTCACATTAAAAGTCGGCTAGTTTAGTAATGTTCCTGACCAGTGGCGTAGCTAGGTATCTATCAATGGGGGGACACCTGGGGGTGTACTGTGGCAAGCGGAGCTCAGGGGCATTCTGATGCCACGAAGAAGGGTATAAGGGCATATCGTCAGTCACAGGTCCAAACAGACTACGGCAATCATGGCCAGTCGGGGAGGGCACCTAGGGGGGCTCCGGATTTTCATGGGGAGCACGTGCCCCCCCGTAGCTACGCCACTGGCTATAGCTGATCTGACGTTATATTAGGTATAACGAAAACGAGGCAACAGCTATTACTTTGCAGGGAGGCTTAAACAACCTCAAATCACACGTATGCTCTCACTCCCTCCCTCCCTCCCTCTCCCACTCACAGTATCGCCGCGAGGACATTTTAACTGGGATGGCCAAGATTGGACACAGATCTGGTATGGGGTGGCTATAGCATAACCATTACAAATAAATGGTTGAATTTTCATTAGACCTCTGAATCAGATCTGCGGTGGCCCCCATAACATTTCTAGGGTGGCCGTGGCTACCCCCTAGATCCGCAACAGCCCATTCATTCTAGTCCGGTAATTCAAGGTGGCAATATGTAAGGATGTAAAAAAAAACTGATGGAAAAGGTTTTGCAATTTATATCAACTTATTAATATTTCTATAATGTGTAAAAAAAAGTCCCACAAAATTTGAGCATGGAAAATGCCTTAAAATTGGTGAAATCCAAGATGGCCACCAGACAAATAGCGGAAATACAAAAATAGTCATAATAATTTTACTAAGCATGCTAGGTTCAAGTTTAATATGTCTATTAACACTAGTTTTCCGAGCCACATGGGATGGATGCAGTCTGACCACTGTAGAATAAAAAAAAATGGCTGACATATCACCGAAAATAGTTTTGACAAATATACGTACATTTATATGTGAATAAACGAGCAGACGCATTATTCAACATCATATATGAATTATGTACACTTCATATCAAAAGTATATAGGACACAAAAACATGGTTTTACGGTACCTTCAAACAGAGACGTCATTTTGAGCATCGCAATCAGAGTTACCATCATCATGGCATTGGCTATTTGCACATATTATGCCTTTGCATTGGCCACAGGCAAGTGTACATTGAAGCCCATTTCTCTTGCTTGAGCAAGTGTTCTTTCCACAACTACCAGTAGTACAGTTGCACCTGATTATCTTCAGAAGGGACGCAGGAGCTGCAACCTGTTCCGTTCGCTGTGGCTTCAAGAGAGTTCCAAGTCTGATTATGCAGAAAAAACCCATCCCCATTTAGTAGCAACCATGATGTTTGCCCAACCAGGCTTGCACTTGGTGGTAGACCCTTCGGTTGTGGAATCTAGCAGCATCTGTAGTTGGAGGAAGACGCTCATGGGGCACATAGCTTGAACTTGAAGCCATCTTTTCCGAAAATTTGGATACCCGTTCCAGATTTAAGTCAGTGCCATGCTACAAGCATATAACACTGCACGTGGTTGATTCCCTTCTTTTTCGACTTCTTCCTGACTTTTATCTGGCATCATAAACACTTGTGTGGCCTCATGTAAATCTCTATATTTTTTCAGCGAAGATATGTTTTCTATCTCATATGGTCTGGAGGTTGTATCGCAACCGGATAACGCATGGATGAAGAGCAGGGATTCACTGAGCCGGGATAAAGCGAACTTTGGAGGCTGCCATATATCAATGAGTTTTGAGCTGGTCTGAAGATAGAGACTGTTGTGTTTGGCAGGTTTGAAATAATGTTGTAGAAGAATCAACAGGTCCGTGTCATCTCCAACAACTACCACAGATCTAGTCTCAGCAAGGGAACATGCTGACATTGTAATGTCATTGTCAGCATCCCCAGATGATTGATTTAATTGGATGCCTTCCTTCTCCATCTGTGATGGCAACATGTTGATGATGACATGGTAAGAATGAGGATGCAAAACGTATTGACATCTACCTGTCGGAGTGTTGTCTTCTGTAGAACATGCATCTGGTTCCAAAGGCTGATCCTTGAACTCTTCAGGAGTTGGAAGACTGAACAATTCTGAAATAGCGATAGCATTCACTCTACTGTCCACCAGAAAATGAGCCCTCACAGTACGTGCAACCGTCTTGCATGACAACATATGGTCCTAACTACCTTCGGCATTCATCTGGGACATGATCTCATTCAAGCCAGATCCAGCCATCAAGCTCCCAATTGTGCCCAGGAAGCTCATTTCAGTGTGGAAGCCGCCTAGAATCAAGATGAGGTCACGCAGTGGACTATAAAAAGCTTCGGATTCGATGATTGTGTATGCAATCCACCATAGCTGCTGGTCAAATGTAATTATCGGTGTTAGACCATGTTGTATGGCGTGATTGGAGAAGTACTCCAGTGTCGAGCGCACACAAGTATAGGGTCACTTGGCGTCATGTTGATGAGAGGCAAAAATACTTCAGAGCTCTTGCTAGGTTGTGGGACATGAGAGTGCATCATTTGATTCCTTCCTGACCAGAGTGGCCTTTGCTTCGCAAACTGAATCGACATACGCCACATAATGTCTAGTCTGCTGCTGTTTTCATCACGAATTAATTCTCGAAGTTTCGTGTAGATTATTTTTCCTTTACGGCCTTCGGGTTCTTTTGTGGGACCAGTTTAACATGTCCAATTTTCTTTAGATCCTCAATATTCACGTTTCCACGGGCTATCTTCCGTGTGACCTTTATTGCAGGGGCGAATGTAACGATCTGCCCCATAACATGGATTGTGTCACTACCGTCTAATGTTCTGCTGGCATGATCGACGTTATCTGCTTGGTATTGTCCGAATGTGCCTGAAATTTTTCCGACCATACATACACCCTGGGAGGACGCTGCATTCTTCCGATATTTTGACGCCTCCGTGTAGGACAAGCAAAAACCGAGCTTGTTCATCATGTCGACCAATTCTTCGTGGCCGTATATGTGTTTCAATGTCACACAGAGTTCGAGTTGTAGAGGTGGCAAAAATGCTCTTGGACACGTTGTTTGCTTTATACGTTGCTTGTCCAAGTGATGCACTGTGTAGCTTTGACTTTTTACTCCTTATTATTGACTGTAGAAGTGTGCGCAAACCATGTGGAATTTACTCAAGATTTGCATCCACTGACTTCATCTGTTCAGTGTCAGGATACATGTCATCATGTTTTTCCATGCACTTGATCTCCGTGCGGATGTACTCGCCTACGACTTTGATAAGGCCATCCATAATAGATTGTTCTACGTTTGTAGTTCTTGTATATGCTTTCTGAATGATGGCCTTCACATTTGACATTAGAGTTACTACTTTGGGCTGTTGTCTGACTGTGATGATGGACAACTTTGTCCATACGATCCAAAAGATGCTTTTTCAGCTGCACCGTAGTGTAGACTTCATCATCACTCAATCCAGTCTTTAGTTTCATTTTGTGAGTAAGTAGTCCAGTGCGATTGTTTCATCATCAATTCTTTTAAATATTCAATGGCGCTTTCGAATGCTTTAATTTTTGTTGCACTCTTCGGTCGACCGAGCCTTGACTTTTTCTTTGTGGACTTCTTCCTAATTTTTGAAGACTGAAGGGATGTTCCTGCCTGAACGAAAATGTTTGTTTACATTCATGGTGATACATAGCTTCTGCAGTTTGGTAAATAAAAGACGGGCATAATTCGTGACTGTACCACAGTAGCCCATTCATCATTCATCTTAGCACAATGTTCTTTGATACCCTTCTTCCAAATTGAGCTCCATCACACGACTGAACCGTAATGCAGGTTTTTCTGGATATTTGTATGCAGCTTCTAGGTCGATAGTCATGCCACAAAGAACACACTTCTTTTTAAAGTCAAAAAGCTGTGGCATGTGATGGGAAGGCGGTGAGAGGTTTTCCCGTTGATGGGACCCTGCTGCTGAGCCGTCCTGATACTAGTTGGATGTGTATGTATGCGCCTGCAACCTTTGTGCAAATAGTCCAATTGTTGTTAGTGTATTTGATTTCAGGATACTAGGTTGCGTGCCTTTGTAGCTTCTTTGGTCCTGATGCAGCCCTATTCTCCTAGCTGTGATATATCTTGAGGCCATCCTGGTCAATTGTACACAACACACACGTAGCTTCATCTGATGCAGAGGCCAGTTTCAGTATTTTAAGATCATGCACCTGCAGAAAAAATCACTTTATTATGACAGTCTACACACAAGTTACTATTTTTCGTTGTATGTGTTGTGTTTTCTGAATTAACTGTGAACTCCAAAAGTAAAATATAAACCCCCTTTAAAATTAGGAAACAAAATGCAGAACGTGCATGTTAACCAAGTGCATATATTCACCTTTGTCTAGAGCACACCTACATCGAATGTAGGGTTACACGCACTGAATAAGAATAATGCACAGCCTACATAATTACGCAAAAAAACATTATGTCAGCCATTTTCTATTTATAGTTCTACCGTTTTGAGACGTCATCCATCACATGTGGCTTGAAAAACTAGTGTGAATAGACATATTACACTTGAATTTGCAAGCTTAATAAAAAAATTTATGAGTTTTTAACGCTTCCGCTATATGTCTGGCGGCCATCTTGGTTTCAACAATTTTAAGGCATTTCCCATGCTCAAATTTTGTGGGAACTTTTTTTTACACATTATAGACATCAATAAACTGATATCAGTTGCAAAACCTTTTGCTTAATATGTTTTTTTACTTAAGCACCTTCGCTTATCGACTATTCCTCTCACTTTCCTTTCCACTCCCTCCCTTTCTCTTTTCTTACTTACTTACGCTGCAGAAAATATAAAGAAAAGCAACAAAAAATGGTGCTTGGGCCAAAAATCCCTTTACTTCCTCCTCCCAGCTGCCTGCACACACGCCGCCTCCTCAGGGCTCGCTCTCGATTTTTCGTGGTAATCGGATTACTCAAGGGTCTCAACACTGCTTCGAACACCAAACCTTTCCCCTTTATATCCTTCCCATTTCCCTTTAAAACTGTTGACCTTTGACCTATAATTCTTGACCTGAAACGTTATCTAAATATTAAATGTTAGTAAATGTGAGTTAGTGATAGTGTTTTGTATTTTTTATTTGAAGTTTATATATTGGTAGAGTTCGTTATTGCTTCGAACTCATTAACCCTCTCACGCACGGTGACGCGATCGCGTCCAAAAAGGGGCCCCTCTGCAATCTGAGCTTTTTGGGCGCGAATTGCGTAAAAAACCAGTAAAAAGTCGCCAAAATTAAATATTTATAGAAATTGCGTCAACATTTCTGCGTCAAAGATCAAGTAGCCTATAAAATAAATATTGTTTTAACTCTCTCGTTGTGAGTGGATGTGAAAGATAAGGTTTGTGTCTCAGTTTCCACTCAGCAGGCAGCATGTGAGCGCGTATTGTCGTCCCTTTAAAACGTGTCCCGAGCTGGCCATACTGGCCATATGAAAATTATAATGGGTATTGTTGGAATCCTCATAAAAATTCGCTTTTATTGGCATATAAACCATAAAAAAGTTGACTCAGGAAGTTTCGAGCTACGAAGTGGTTTAAGTAAGTATTTCTTATTTCTCTTACTCAATATTTTTTTGGAGTCGGTAAATTCCACTATTTATTGCATTTTTTGTTTACTTTTTTTCTTTCATAAGGGAGAATAATCTCTTGCAAAACCAATGTATATGATAATGCCAGGAAAAAAGAATACACGTTGGTGAAATTGATAACATAAAAAAATAATTCGCCCGCAGAAGTCAGGCCATTTCGCGGGGCCCCTTAGGGAGCATAAAACGGATGTCGCAGTGGACGGAAAAACTTATTAAACTTTTCGTGCGTGAGAGGGTTAACAGAGTCGCAGAGGATTCTGGGTAGGACCTGGGGTGGAGCGCTAGGCAAGGGCAACTAGTACACTAGGACGCTAGGACACTAGGCAAGCGGATCTGAGGGGCCACCCTAATCCCAAATAGAAGGGTAAATTCTAAGATTAGATCAGTTGTGGGCATTAGAGCATTATACATAATACGGAAGCCATGGTCAGTGGGGGGGGCACAAAATGTTCATGGGGGGCACGTTTTCCCCCATGCCCCCCCGTAGCTATACGCCATTAAGAGAAGAGAGAGAGAGAGAGAGAGAGAGAGAGAGAGAGAGAGAGAGAGAGAGAGAGAGAGAGAGAGAGAGAGAGAGAGAGAGAGAGAGAGAGAGAGAGAGAGAGAGAGAAAGAGAGAGAGAGAGAGAGAGAGAGAGAGAGAGAGAGAGAGAGAGAGAGAGAGAGAGAGAGAGAGAGAGAGAGAGAGAGAGAGAGAGAGAGAGAGAGAGAGAGAGAGAGAGAGAGAGAGAGAGAGAGAGAGCGTGATTGGATTGTTGGCTGCCTTAGCGAACGGACGTCCTGGGATTCGCTCCGTGCCTATTAACAGTAAAGTGAGTAGAAGATTACAGTTGCCTCCATCCCGAATAGCAATGTTGACCCATGCACATATCAGAACTATGCATGAAGTGCAACAGAGAGCATACAGGGACGCAACGGAGATATTGCTCAATGACTTAACAAATATAATGAGGCAACTAGAAAGAAACAACATGGAACTGACTCACGCGCTGGAATTCACACATAAAGTGTTAGACAACGTAAAGGTTGAAAATATGGCACTCAAAGACGAAATACTAACACTATAAATAAATAAGCAAGAATACAGAAGGACGTGAAAAGTAGAACAAGCTTGATGAATGAATGGATTACCAAGATGATTATTCTAGACGCAATAATCTGCGCTTCGACGGCACTGATTGATCATCAAACGAGACCTGGGAAGAAACACAGTTAAAGATCCAACGACTGCTTCGAGACAAGTTGGAACTGGGAACAGTTCTGCTCGAACGGGCCCACAGAGTGGGTCCCTAGACCAGCACGGGTGTTACTCGTCCTCGGCCCCATGGTTTCTGATTCACAAATTTTGAAAACCGAAGCCGTTTTCGAAGACCNCCGTAGCTACGCCACGGGGCTATACTGATCGACGTTATATTGGGTTAACGAAACGAGGCAACAGCTATTCTTTGCAGGGAGGTTTAAACCCTAAAATCACACTATGCTCTCACTCCTCCCTCCTCCTCTCCACTCACAGTATCGCCGCGAGGACATTTTAACTGGGATGGCCAAGATTGGACACAGATCTGGTATGGGGTGGCTATAGCATAACCATTACAAAAAAATGGTTGAATTTTCATTAGACCTCTGAATCAGATCTGCGGTGGCCCCCATAACATTTCTAGGGTGGCCGTGGCTACCCCCTAGATCCGCAACAGCCCATTCATTCTAGTCCGGTAATTCAAGGTGGCAATATGTAAGGATGTAAAAAAAAACTGATGGAAAAGGTTTTGCAATTTATATCAACTTATTAATATTTCTATAATGTGTAAAAAAAAGTCCCACAAAATTTGAGCATGGAAAATGCCTTAAAATTGGTGAAATCCAAGATGGCCACCAGACAAATAGCGGAAATCACAAAAATAGTCATAATAATTTTACTAAGCATGCTAGGTTCAAGTTTAATATGTCTATTAACACTATTTTTTCCGAGCCACATGGGATGGATGCAGTCTGACCACTGTAGAATACAAAAAAATGGCTGACATATCACCGAAAATAGTTTTGACAAATATACGAAACATTTATATGTGAATAAACGAGCAGACGCATTATTCAACATCATATATGAATTATGTACACTTCATATCAAAAGTATATAGGACACAAAAACATGGTTTTAAACGGTACCTTCAAACAGAGACGTCATTTTGAGCATCGCAATCAGAGTTACCATCATCATGGCATTGGCTATTTGCACATATTATGCCTTTGCATTGGCCACAGGCAAGTGTACATTGAAGCCCATTTCTCTTGCTTGAGCAAGTGTTCTTTCCACAACTACCAGTAGTACAGTTGCACACTGATTATCTTCAGAAGGGACGCAGGAGCTGCAACCTGTTCCGTTCGCTGTGGCTTCAAGAGAGTTCCAAGTCTGATTATGCAGAAAAAACCCATCCCCATTTAGTAGCAACCATGATGTTTGCCCAACCAGGCTTGCACTTGGTGGTAGACCCTTCGGTTGTGGAATCTAGCAGCATCTGTAGTTGGAGGAAGACGCTCATGGGGCACATAGCTTGAACTTGAAGCCATCTTTTCCGAAAATTTGGGATACCCGTTCCAGATTTAAGTCAGTGCCATGCTTACAAGCATATAACACTGCACGTGGTTGATTCCCTTCTTTTTCGACTTCTTCCTGACTTTTATCTGGCATCATAAACACTTGTGTGGCCTCATGTAAATCTCTATATTTTTTTCAGCGAAGATAGTTTCTATCTCATATGGTCTGGAGGTTGTATCGCAACCGGATAACGCATGGATGAAGAGCAGGGATTCACTGAGCCGGGATAAAGCGAACTTTGGAGGCTGCCATATATCAATGAGTTTTGAGCTGGTCTGAAGATAGAGACTGTTGTGTTTGGCAGGTTTGAAATAATGTTGTAGAAGAATCAACGGGTCCGTGTCATCCCCAACAACTACCACAGATCTAGTCTCAGCAAGGGAACATGCTGACATTGTAATGTCATTGTCAGCATCCCCAGATGATTGATTTAATTGGAGGGCCTTCCTTCTCCATCTGTGATGGCAACATGTTGATGATGACATGGTAAGAATGAGGATGCAAAACGTATTGACATCTACCTGTCGGAGTGTTGTCTTCTGTAGAACATGCATCTGGTTCCAAAGGCTGATCCTTGAACTCTTCAGAGCTGGAAGACTGAACAATTCTGAAATAGCGATAGCATTCACTCTACTGTCCACCAGAAATGAGCCCTCACAGTACGTGCAACCGTCTTGCATGACAACATATGGTCCTAACTACCTTCGGCATTCATCTGGGACATGTTTCTCATTCAAGCCAGATCCAGCCATCAAGCTCCCAATTGTGCCCAGGAAGCTCATTTCAGTGTGGAAGCCCCCTAGAATCAAGATGAGGTCACGCAGTGGACTATAAAAAGCTTCGGATTCGATGATTGTGTATGCAATCCACCATAGCTGCTGGTCAAATGTAATTATCGGTGTTAGACCATGTTGTTGGCGTGATTGGAGAAGTACTCCAGTGTCGAGCGCACACAAGTATAGGGTCACTTGCGTCATGTTGATGAGAGGCAAAAATACTTCAGAGCTCTTGCTAGGTTTTTGGGACATGAGAGTGCATCATTTGATTCCTTCCTGACCAGAGTGGCCTTTGCTTCGCAAACTGAATCGACATACGCCACATAATGTCTAGTCTGCTGCTGTTTTCATCACGAATTAATTCTCGAAGTTTCGTGTAGATTATTTTTCCTTTACGGCCTTCGGGTTCTTTTGTGGTGGACCAGTTTAACATGTCCAATTTTCTTTAGATCCTCAATATTCACGTTTCCACGGGCTATCTTCCGTGTGACCTTTATTGCAGGGGCGAATGTAACGATCTGGCCCCATAACATGGATTGTGTCACTACCGTCTAATGTTCTGCTGGCATGATCGACGTTATCTGCTTGGTATTGTCCGAATGTGCCTGAAATTTTTTCCGACCATACATACACCCTGGGAGGACGCTGCATTCTTCCGATATTTTGACGCCTCCGTGTAGGACAAGCAAAAACCGAGCTTGTTCATCATGTCGACCAATTCTTCGTGCCGTATATTGTTTCAATGTCACACAGAGTTCGAGTTGTAGAGGGGCAAAAATGCTCTTTGGACACGTTGTTTGCTTTATACGTTGCTTGTCCAAGTGATGCACTGTGTAGCTTTGACTTTTTACTCCTTATTATTGACTGTAGAAGTGTGCGCAACCATGTGGAATTTACTCAAGATTTGCATCCACTGACTTCATCTGTTCAGTGTCAGGATACATGTCATCATGTTTTTCCATGCACTTGATCTCCGTGCGGATGTACTCGCCTACGACTTTGATAAGGCCATCCATAATAGATTGTTCTACGTTTGTAGTTTTTGTATATGCTTTCTGAATGATGGCCTTCACATTTGACATTAGAGTTACTACGTTGGGCTGTTGTCTGACTGTGGTGATGGACAACTTTGTCCATAGCGATCCAAAAGATGCTTTTTCAGCTGCACCGTAGTGTAGACTTCATCATCACTCAATCCAGTCTTTAGTTTCATTTTGTGATGTAAGTAGTCCAGTGCGATTGTTTCATCATCATATTCTTTTAAATATTCAATGGCGCTTTCGAATGCTTTAATTTTGTTGCACTCTTCGGTCGACCGAGCCTTGAATTTTTCTTTGTGACTTCTTCCTAATTATTGAAGACTGAAGGGATGTTCCTGCCTGAACGAAAATGTTTGTTACATTCATGGTGATACATAGCTTCTGCAGCTGGTAAATCAAAGACGGGCATAATTCGTGACTGTACCACAGTAGCCCATTCATCATTCATCTTAGCACAATGTTCTTTGATACCCTCTTCCAAATTGAGCTCCATCACACGACTGAACCGTAATGCAGGTTTTTCTGGATATTGTATGCAGCTTCTAGGTCGATAGTCATGCCACAAAGAACACACTTCTTTTTGAAGTCGAAAGCTGTGGCATGTGATCGAAGGCGTGAGAGGTTCCCGTTGATGGACCCTGCTGCTGAGCCGTCCTGATACTAGTTGGATGTGTATGTATGCGCCTGCAATCCTTGTGCACATAGTCAATTGTTGTTAGTGTATTTGATTTCAGGATATCTAGTTGCGTGCCTTGTAGCTTCATTGGTCCTGATGCAGCCCTATTCTCCTACTGTTGATATATCTTGAGGCCTATCATGGTCAATTGTACACAACACACACGTAGCTTCATCTGATGCAGAGGCCATGTTTCAGTATTTAAGATGATGCAGCTGCAGAAAAAATCACTTTATTATGACAGTCTACACACAAGTTACTATTTGTCGTTTGTATGTGTTGTGTTGCTGAATTAACTGTGAACTCCAAAAGTAAAATATAACCTCTGAAAATTAGGAAACAAAATGCAGAACGTGCATGTTCAACCAAGTGCATATATTCACTCTTTGTCTAGAGCACACCTACATCGAATGTAGGCTTACACGCACTGAATAAGAATAATGCACAGCCTACATAATTACGCAAAACAACATTATGTCAGCCATTTTCTATTTATAGTTCTACCGTTTTGAGACGTCATCCATCACATGTGGCTTGAAAAACTAGTGTGAATAGACATATTACACTTGAATTTGGCAAGCTTAATAAAATAATTATGAGTATTTAACGCTTCCGCTATATGTCTGGCGGCCATCTTGGATTTCAACAATTTTAAGGCATTTGCCATGCTCAAATTTTGGTGGAACTTTTTTTACACATTATAGACATCAATAAACTGATATCAGTTGCAAAACCTTTTGCTTAATATGTTTTTTTACTTAAGCACTTCGCTTATCGTACTATTCCTCTCACTTTCTCTTCCACTCCCTCCCTTTCTCTTTCTACTTAACTTACGCTGCAGAAATATAAAGAAAAGCAACAAAATATGTGTTGCTTGGGCCAAAAATCATACTCTCCTCCTCCCAGCTGCCTGCACACACGCCCTGCCTCCTCACTGGCTCGCTCTCGACTTTCGCTGGTATCGGATTACTCAAGGGTCTCAACACTGCTTCGAAACACCAAACCTTTCCCTTATACCTTCCCACTTCCTTAACTGTTGACCTTTGACCTATAATTCTTGACCTGTAACGTTATCTAAATATTAAATGTTAGTAATGTGAGTTAGTGATAGTGTTTTGTATTTTTTATTTGAAGCTTATATATTGTGTAGAGTTCGTTATTGCTTCGAACATTAACCCTCCCCAAGCACGGTGACGCGATCGCGTCAAAACGGGCCCGTCTGCAATCTGAGCTTTTGACGCGAATTGCGTAAAAAACCAGTAAAAAAGTCGCCAAAAATTAAGTATTTATCAGAATTGCGTCAACATTTTCTGCGTCAAAGATCTAAGCTAGACCTATAAAAAAAACTAATTGTTAACTCTCTCGTGTGAGTGGATGTGAAATGATAAGGGTTTGTGTCTCAGTTTCCACTCAGCAGCAGCATGTGAGCGCGTATTGTCGTCCCTTTAAAACGTGTCCCGAGCTGGCCATACTGGCCATATGAAAATTTAATGGTATTGTTGGAATCCTCATAAAAATTCGCTTTTATTTGGGATATAAACCATAAAAAGTTGACTCAGGAAGTTTCGAGCTACGAAGTGGTGAACGTAAGTATTTCTTATTTCTCTTTACTCAATATTTTTTCGGAGTCGGTAAATTCCACTATTTATTTGCATTTCCTGTTACTTTTTTTCTTTCATAGGGGAATATCTCTTGCAAACCATGATATATATAATGCCAGAGGGAAAAAAGAATTCCTTTGGGGGGGGGGTGAATTGAATAACAAAAAAAATAAGTCGCCGCAGAAGTCAGGCCTTTCGCGGGGCGCACCTTAGGGAGCATAAAACGGATGTCGCGTGGACGAAAACTTATAAAACTTTCGTGCGGAGAGGTTAACAGAGTCGCAGAGGATTCTTCTGGGTAGGACCTGGGTGGAGGCGCTTAGGCAATGGCAACTGTACACTCTACGGACGCTTAGGAACCCTACGTCAAGCGGATCTGAGGGGCCAACCTAATTCCAATAGAAGGGTAAATTCTAAGATTAAGATCAGTTGTGGCATTAGAGCATTAAAGACATATAACGGAAGCCATGGTCAGTGGGGGGGCACAAAATGTTCATGGGGGGCACGTTTTTCCACACCCCCATGCCCCCCCGTATCTATACAGCCTTAAAGAGAGAGAGAGAGAGAGAGAGGAGAGATTAGAGAGAGAGAGGGGTGAGGATAGAGAGAGAGAGAAGAGAGAGAGAGAAGAGAGAGAGGAAGAGAGTAAGAGAGCGAGAAGAGATAAAGAGGAAGAGAGAGAGGAGAGAGAGAGAGAGAGATAGAGAGAGAGAGCAGATAGAGAGTAGACAAGCAGAGAATATGAGAGATAGAGTGATAAAGCGATAGCTAGAAGAGATGAGAGTAGTAGAGAGACGAGAGTAGAGAGAGAGAGAGCTGTGATTGATTGTTTGGCTGCCTTAGCGACGACAGTCCTGGATTCGCTTCCGTGCCTTTAACATTAAGTGAGTAGAAGATGTACAGTTGCACTCCATCCCGATAGGCAATGTTGACCCATGCACATATCAGAACTATGCATGAAAGTGCAACAGAGAGCCTCACAGGGCGGCACGGAGATACTTGTCCAATGACTTAACAATAGATGAGGTGCAACTAGAAAGAAACAACATTGGAACTGACCTCACGCGCTGAATCACCATAAAGTGTTAGACAACGTAAAGGTTGAAATCCATGGCACTCAAGACAATACTAACACTATAAGAAATAAGCCAAGAATACAAAGGGACGTGAAAAGTGAGAAACTAGCTTGATGAATGAATTGATTACCAAGATGATTATTGCTGACGCAATAATCTGCGCTTCTGACAGCACTGATTGATCATCAAACGAGCACTGGAGACACCAGTTAAAGATCCAACGAACTGCTATCGAGACAAGTTGGAACTGGTAACAGTTCGTGTCTCGAACGGCCCACAAGAGTGGGTCCCCTTAGACCACACGTGTGTTACTCGTCCTCGCACTATGGTTGCGAAGATTCACCAAATTCGAATACCGACAGCTCGTGTCGAGGACCTATGTCCTATGAGATTCATGTAACAAGCAGGAAGCTTCAATTACCCGAGGCTAAAAAATGCAATCGGAAAGAAAATTGCCTATCATACGGGAGCGGAGTAGCGAACGACACAGCAGGAAGGGAGGCGTGCCGGTGGTTATGTGCCGACTTTTAAATCTTTCCGGGGGCCAGTGCTGGGCGAAGCGTTCGCCAGGCCTCGGTGATTTCTTAACTTTTTAAAACTGCGCCGAGCGATGCGCCACAGGATGGCGCTGTCCGCCAGGGCGGGCAGAGGGAAGTATTGAAATAAGCCTGGCGAGCGTGAGCCCTGAGTGCGACTCCCTCTCGGGGCGATCAACATTTATTGCATTCAGTTATACTTTTTACAATAGTCATTAAGGCATTTCTGAAATAGAAAAACCTATCGCGACTGTAAATATGATGTATGGCAAGTTTTTTCATTTAAAATAAGTCTATATATTATGTTCAAACACCATCGAGGTTCGCGAGCGCAGCAGACAGCCCAGGACCCCTCTACCACCCCCCCGAGTGAGTGTATTTTGCCGTTTTCGTCCAATATTTGTTTTAATTTGTACCGTACCATATTCACATATTATGTATGCATTGGATGTTTGGTGATGGCAATCTTTACATTAGCTATTCAGAGGCCTCTCCCCCTCATAGAAACATTTACGAGTGGGACGTGATTATAATATCATTTTGCTCCTGTCACACTGAAATATTATATTTCTATGGTTAGAAGATAGAACTAATATCTATTTTGCAATCACTATCAGTTATGTTTTGGTGATGTCGTCCTTTACATTGAGCTATGTCAGAGGCTCCTGCCCTCATATATATTCACACGTGAGAGGTGCTTATATACTTGTGCTCCCGACCTAATTGTTTTATTTGTAAATTTTTACACAAGGACCCAGAATTAATATCTACACATTTGGGGTATGGCCTTCTGTTTACCTTAATAGATTCTGAGAACATTCCTCAAATGATTTTCCGTCCGCAAATCACTCTTTCGGAGATATATGATAGCTTTTAGTAGGAAGGAGAGTGTAATCGGGTGCAGTCAATTCGTTCACAAGTTGTTTCGTTACACCAGTGATTAGTACAACAAAAATTTGTTTTCGTATCTTATAATGAAAGTTACTAGTCGTTGTCTTACAACTCGCTCTAGAGATGAACTTTTCTACTAGAGTTGACGAAACGACATCACGTATGTAGCGCAAAAACCATAAACTCAAAATCAGTGTACAAACAAACTAACAAACCTGAGTACGAAACACTTTGTGTACGAAACTCCCTGTAACATATAGGAATATGAAAATTAACTAACCTAACCCTTACACTTTTACACTCATAAAACATAAACCTCCACGCACGTTTTAACCTACTAAAACCAGATCCTCCATTAAAAAAGTTCCGCGCAAGGGAAGGGAACATAGGCGATGCAGTCACAAAGGAAGAAGAGTGAGGCGGCCATAACGCATTGTCGACTCTCCTCGCCGAAAAATAGCATGTTATATTATATTCTCCACAGTATTATTTGCGATGGAAGCTCATTGAGAAGAAATTTCCTAAATACAAAATAAGGTTAAACAACCATACTCTAAACCGAACTCCTCCAATTGTGTAGGGAATTCTGGTCCTTAGTGTAAAATATTATACTTTTATTTATTTGGTTAATCAGATGAAATTTTAATAGTGACAACTTTTGTTACAATACGAAGGGTAAATATTCAGTTTCAAAAACCAACAACCACCATATACGCACTTTGAACATCCCTAACTGATAATATCTAGGTGTCTGTTTCCCCCTCGACCCCCCTTGCTAGTTCACTAACCTAACTAAATTTTCATTTATGGGCATTACTATGTTTTTGCGGACGAAACTTTGGCATGGAATAGATTTGCATATAATATGATTTAGATTTGAATCTGATAATTTATTTTTGGGTGATGTTATTTTCTCTGAGTTAAAGTCACTTAGACTATATTATAGATGAATTGTTAGATTATTATTGCTTCATATAATTTTCCAGATTACGGACCGCACTGCTAGATTTGAAGATATCGAAGTGCTTGATCCCAGACAACAGCAGAAAAGTAGTAGATTAGCCAATACAAACTGTGACAAGACAGAAGCAAACAAGCCTAGTAGTTTGTTCCTGAGCGACCGCTGAGTGTGAATTAACAAGTTTGTTGGTAATAAAACATACTGGAACACATATTCCTAATTGTTTGATTATCACAACCTTAATATATTGTTTTTTGTGCTTTGTACTTGTTAGGATGGGTGAATGAGATGAATGGATTTATACACAATTGCCTTTGGAAAGTATTGTTGATATTTGCATGTTTAAGGTTAGGTCGGTGAACTATATTTAATGATTCACCATCACTACTGGAAGTATCTGATATATGTGTCGTCCAGGTTAGGTTGCATTGTGAACTATTCTAAATATTCAATTCACATACGGAAAGTATCTGATAAGTGTGTTAGCCTGTTAGTGTTAAAGTGGTGACTATGTTCATATCTACTGAATGGAAGTATCTGATAGATTGTTTGCAGGTTTAGGTTAGTGGTGGAACATATATTTCAATGTTTCCTAATCTAACTGGAATTATCTGATAGAATTGTTGCGGTTCGTCTGTGTGACGACTATTTATTTATTCATAATAGCACTGGGAAAGTTATAATGATACGATAAGTTTATGCATGTAAGTGGTGATGCTAGGTTAAATGGATGAATGGTTTTCTTTTTACCCCCGCATAAATAGATTCTTTAGAAACATTCTCTCAATTGATTTCCGTTGCAAATCACTACTTTCAGAGATATATAAGATGTTTTTAAGTAGGAGGGAGAGTGATAGGAGGCGGAGCAGGGTGCAGTCAAGTTCGTAAACTAGTTGTTACGAGGACGTACATACGTCAGTAGATTATTACCCTAAAAATATTGTTTCGGTAGTCTATATAAACCGATAGTCCGTTTTCGTAACACTTAGCTCAGCGGTGAACTTTACTACTAGAGTATACGAAACGTACATCACGATGTCGAAAAAAAAAAAAACAAAATCAAGTGTAACGAACAACAACAAAACCTGGGTAGCGACACTTTGTGTACCGAAACTCCCTGTAAACCTTATAGGATAGGAAAATATATTACTAACCTAACCCGTACCCTTAGAACTCACTACCCTACCCTAGAAAACATTTTACCTATCACCTAAGGCCTAATCCCCCCAAAATTAAAGAAAATTGATGATCTTTTTTTAGCGTGAATACTTGGAAGTATGACGAATTGCTGCAGGTTAGGTTTAAGGGCGGTGATAATTATTTCACTAATAGACAACTAGTGGGGAAGTATATGATCGATTTGTTTCATTTTTGGGTTAGTGATGATTGATCTTTAAATATTCACTACTAGTAGTATATGGATACTATTGTTGCCCTCATATAGCAGTGAGCGCTTTAATATCACTCTCAAAGAGACTATCTTTAGGTAAAACACCTCGGAAGTGTGCATTTCACTGATTTCGAGGTCGAACTTTGTTTTCCCCTTAATATATTGACTGTGTTTTGAATGAATCTGGCACTCGTTTTTTGTCCGGAATTCAAGTTTGTTTACAGGTGTGGGGGGGTGCCCGCCCCGCCCTCCCCGCAAAACCTTAATTGCTTGTAGAACCTTAATTGCTGCTCCGCTCGCACGTGATGTTTGAAGAATTTCCGTCCGTTATCGACGCAGCTGAGATTGGATCGCCATTGTAACCGAGAAACATCTCTCTCTCAGACAACACCCCTAGATAGCCTGTCTGGCTGCGATGCTAGATAAGTGTTGGCCGAAGGCCGAGCACCGCCCCGGGAGGTTGGGTTACCAAACAACCGGCTAACAACCCAATTAAACATCTAATTTACTAACTTCCAGTTTTATTGGCTGAAAATAAACGGTAGATTTTCGGTAGTACATGTAACACCTTTATTTATTCAATTGCAACCATCGGAAACTGGGATTCAAATTTCATAATGGAATAATTCTACACGATGAATGGTTCTAGTAAGAATCCTTGGACTTTTGTGGGAAGCCCACTTACCGAAATACCACCCTACCTTTGTCACGAGGTTAGGTGTGGTAAATAAGCTTAAATGGTTAATATCATCATCCCAACAACGCCTTATCATCATTGAAATATTTGTTGCACCTTTAGTTCAGTATGAACGAACTTTAATGATTAATAACAAGTACTGTCGCAGAGTAAGCTACAGTCAATTCACGGCATATACATGTAACATGGTAAAGTTTTTATTTGTCCTCTATGGCCCTCAATTACCTCTTGATGAGTCAAGAGCATACCCCTTATCCACAGATGGTATGATAGGAGTTGCACTTAAAAGAGCCAGCCTCGTCACTACGTAGCGTGTGTCCGATTGGTAGATGTAACAAACTTTGAATTTACTGCGCTTTTCCTGCGCATTCCAGCCGAGTCCGACTGACGAAATAAGAGAAGGTTTAAGCGGTTCTAACCCTTCAACGCTTCCGCCAACACCTGGCATTCTTCCTGTCGCCCAGGGTTGGCGGGGCCATGTTTTTACAAGTAAAGTATTTCCTTAGCTGGCGTTCGCCTTTCGTAGCCTCGGGGGGGGCCCCCAGGCGATCGCACAGTCCCGGCGGAAGGTTTACATAGTATCATGCCCTTAGCGTCATGAGTGTGAGGCTGCAATGTTCCCGAGTTCGCATCCTGGCCGGGGCCACTCATTTCCAACACTTTTTTAATGCGGTCGACAAAGCCTGGTGGGTCGGCAGAAGGTCCCCATTCAATTCCCACCAAGGCAAACTGTACATCTATCGGCGGAGTGGCTGAAGACCCGCTGCCGCTATTACACCTGTTTCCCCTCTCATCACCGACTGCGAAGTCTGCGAACTGAGGAACACCAGGTGGCAGCTTTGAGCTACTGAGATCCCAACATCCACAGAAACGAGATCTTCACCCTAGCCGACTGGCGCCACTGATCAGAGGGCCGGCTTGCTGCTGCTGCGTCTGTTCCTGCTCTGATAGTCCAAGCCATTGCTACCAGCTGCTGTTGCCTAACCGTGCTGATCTGGTGCTCCACTCCTCCTGTTGTCGTTGGCTGAAACTTGATCCTGCTATTGGAGTGCTTTTCCGAGTGTTCCTAGCGGTAAAGGAAAAAGGGATATTCTGCAGTAATCTTGTGATTTCTGCTGGTGTTCATGCTGGTGCTCGTGCTTGTGTTTCTGCTGGGTAGCCTATGTGCGCCTACCATAACACTCATAACACTCGGAGATGAGACAGAACGGGTTTATACATGTCATGTGCGAGCAGGTAAGCGTACCCTACTAATGAATCATAATGTTATATGCTTAAAGGATTTTAAAATCGTATATTAATTCTTCAAGATATTATAAATTTTTCATAATGTTCTTTTGTTACACTTTAGGTGTATCTCGAATTAATCAACTTACTCAATTGCAATGAGAAGATACACTCTAAACTTTTGACGAATTGAGTAAATTAACTTATATTTCCTCAGTATTGCAATGATTCTCTGAATGAAAATGACTAATGACCCTTAAAATTCTGATGATTAATAGCCATAAAGATTTTTGAACAGATTAATTGTCTACAAAACACATTGGCCTAAAATCATTATGTATAACATAAATAGCATGTCCTCATATCTTGATAACTTTCTTTCTCCACTGATTCATAGCATTGGATACAATCTCTCTCAATGTGTGACATAATGTCATTTTGCGAGTTCTAAATAGACTACCTTCGTGGCCTCGATCTTGTCTCTGGTGGCCGTCTGGGAACTACACGCGGAGCTAGAATGTTGGGTTCTCTGGGTTGTCGGGCTAGACCTTATTTTCTATTATTCCCGATACCAAAACCAGCTACAATTAAGTGTTGTCATGGTTCATAAGTCTTATGCAAAAGGGAAATATACGAGTTTTTACGTTTTCATAGGCGTTATAGATGAGGATGGTTGGCATAGTAGAACATTCGATCCCGTGCCCTACAACATTCTACTTACTATTGTAGAGGAAATGCTTCAGCGGGTGCATGGGTTAATATTACCTTCTTCTTGCGATACATGGAGGTAAGTATTAAACCCTGCCCCCCCTTGAAGCGCATTCCTTTGCAGTATTTAGTAATCATTTGTTAGTAGAAAGTATCTTAGTTTTTGTAGATGATCGAATGCTTCTATTTTTGCTAACAAATCCCTCAGTAATAACGTATGGAATGTTATGTAATAACTCGTATATTTCCATTTTGCATAAGCCTATGTTGACCATGACAACAACCCCCCCCCCTTTAAAATTGTAGCTGGTTTGTGGGTATGTGAATAATAAAAAATCAAAGTCGAGCCCGAGCACCACAGCGCCGAGACCCGACTTCTAGCTTTTGCCACGTGTAGTTCCCAGACGGCCACCCAGCTATGACAAGATCGAGCTCACTAAGGTAGTCTATTATCGGGCGATACTAAAAACCTTTATAGAATAACTGGGTTTCCATTAGTAACTAATGATAGGAACCATTATGGGGGTGGTGTATGTATGTATTTAAAAGATAACATTTTTTTGGTATTTTAAGTGAACTATGCAATTCAAGTGATAATATAGAAACACTATTTGTTGATGCAGTTTTTTTAAGAATCACATAATTATTGGTGTCATATATCGAAGTCCTAACGCAAGTGTTTCTTTTTTAGAAATATACGAAGATATTCTTCAACAAGTAAGTATAATTGGAAAGGACTGTATTTTGCTAGGTGATTTCAAGATCAATTTACTCAACAATTCTGAAAACAATGTCACAGTTTATAATTTTAAACCTCCTTGCTAGTTATGGTTACTATCCATGTGTAAATAACCCACTTGAGTGAACAAATTAAGTGCTACAATAATAGACCATATATGGACCAATAGTAATTAAATGATCTCGAAGAGTGGAATTTTACTAACTTATGTTTCTGATCACTTCTCACCATTTATTTGCTGCAAATGTAGAACAAACAATACTGAATATGTGTGTTTCTTATCGCAACTACAAAAATATAGATACTAATTAATTGTCAAGTCATGAAGGAAACAAATGATGGTGTATGCATAGATGACAACCCTAATATTCCATACGACACAATTTCAAATATCATTACTGATGTAATTGCTGAGGATATTCCTGTACAATCTGTAACATTCAAGAGTAAAAATCTACATAAACCATGGATCACATATGAAATAGTTGAGCACATTAAGGAAAGACACAAACTCTACAAGATATACTTAAAAAGACCCTTAACATTTGGCCAACAATATACTGTAGAGAGTATCGAAATAAGGTAATACAATGTTAGTAAATGCAAAAAAAAAACACTACAAAACAAAATTTACTGAGAGTATGGGAAATGAGAAAAAACACAGGAACTTGTAAATGAAATTGTCAATAAAACAAAACGGCAAACTAAAATTGAATATATCAATTCATGTAGTTCAAAAGTCACTGATTCTAAAACCATAAGCTATCATATGAATACGTATTTTGGAAATATAGGTAAAGATCTTGCTAATAACATGCACATTTCCAACATCTCCCCAATGCTTTACTTATCTAATAGTTACCCAGATATCCTTCCTATAGATACAACACCAGAAGAAATAGTAGCAATAATTAGGTCCTTATAAGACTCAGGACCAGGCTTTGATGTTATTCATGTAAAAGTAATCAAGGAAACTATTCCGGTATTAGCACCAATAATTTCAAAGATGATCAATATTACCTTCCAAACAGGCATTTTCCAAACAGGTTGAAGGTCGCAGAAATAATTCCAATCCGTAAAGGAGGCAAGGGAGGTGATCTTGGTAACTATAGACCTATATCCATACTTCCCTGCCTAAGTAAGATATATGAGAGAGTTATGCATGATAGACTGACATAATTTATCAACACTAATGATATACATTTTAACAAACTGTCAATTTAGCTTCAGAAAGAACCTCTCACCAAAATCAGCTATACCTACAATAATTGACTCAGTATTGCAAAACCTAGGTAGAGGAAAATTTATAGTTAGTGTTTTCTAGATCTTAAAAAAGCCTTCGACACATTAAATCATAAAATATTGCTTCAAAAATAAAATAATTATGGAATAAGGGGTAAATACAATGATTGGCTCAGAAGTTACCTAAGCAATATAATCCAATACACCGCACTCAATAATGTAAAATCTGATTTTGTACCTATCTCAGTAGGAGTACCACAAGGCTCTATACTTGGTCCTCTATTATTTTTGCTTTATATAAATGGCATAAATAATTCATCACAAGCTCTAAAATTCACAATTTTTGAAGATGATACAAATATAACCCAAACCGCACATATAAAAGACTCCCTAATTAGTACCATAAACGCAAAACTTGAGTCTGTATCATCTTGTTTAATACTAC
>JACEEZ010020349.1:80000-90255 GCA_016584305.1 Chionoecetes opilio | reverse complement strand
TGGGGTTATGATCTTCCCCTGTAGTGTCACTATTTATCTTTATTATATTAATTAAAAAAGCGAAGTGTGTCGTTGTGTGTGGTTGGTATAGGTCCGCCCCCCGTGGCGCAAACACTCATATGGCACATTTTGGAATGGGTTGGACAGGGGAAGGTCATAAGCCCACTTATGAGATGATCCGATCACTTTTTTTTCTTTTTTTTTTTAGCAGCCTATTAGCGAGGAATTGTGAAAACAAAAGTAGGTTGCGAGAATTGAGGAAGCCTTGATGTAGGGTGATGGGTAATGGGTGAGTGAATGGGTGGGGTGATGGGTAATGGGTGTGGGGTGATGGGTGAGTGAATGGGTGGGGGGTTGATGGGTTGGGGTGATGGTGAGGGTGAGGGAATAGGTGGGGGGTGATGGGTAATCTATAATAATATAAGCAAAAGTGTGTCTCTCTCTGTCTGTGTGTTGTGTGTGTGTGTGTGTGTGTGTGTGTGTGTGTGTGTGTCTGGTATAGGTTCCGCCCCCCGTGGCGCAATCAACTCATATGGCACATTTTTGGAACCGGGTTGACCAGGGGAAGGTTTAAGCCCAATTATGAGATGATCCGATATTTTTTTTTCATTTTTTTTAGCAGCCTATTAGCGATAATTGTGGAAAAAAAAAAAGTGGGTTGCGAGAATTAGAGAGAAACTGCAACTCCGAAATGCCAGTGGTCGCTGGCAGTTTTAACTCACAATTTGGTGAAAAGTTGGTCAACCTGAAGAAAAAATATGGGCTTATTTCACTGCACTTAAAACACAAAAGTATAATTTTAAGAACGATTTTCTTCTATATGTATATTGTATAGAAGCCTGAGTCTGTAAAACATGTATTTAAACCAAATAAACCAAGTAGGTTATAGTTGAGGAGGCGAGGTAAATGTTACTCTATGATATTATATAGTCAATAACGTATGTTTAGAAGTTATCTATACCTAGGCAGTCATATTTTCTGTTTATTATGTGTATCAATCAGATAGAAAGCCTAGAAGTGCAATGAGTCGACGCGTGAAGTGGCAATGTTTTGATTCAATCTCCCCGCCACAATCTCCCGCCACCACTCCCCGCCGCGGCACGTCGCCTCCACAATTATAACCTACATTGTCGCAGCAACAAGCGATTTCGGCATTCTTTATTCTTCGTTTTCCAAGGCATTGCTTATGTATTTTGACAAGCGTTTTGCCAGGACGCAGCAGTACTGTCTTAGAAAACAGTGTGCACATCACCCAAATTTACATGCCACAATATACATGTAAAAAAATATATTAAGCTTGCTACTCGAGGCGAGTAATTTGCATTAAATTGCTATTATAGAACGTTCCATCGTAATGCATGTCATCCATATATTAGTAGAAAACAACAGAAGAACTATATTTTTTGGTATTCAGATGCGGTGCATCAATGTTTATCGCGAAATTCATTTATGAAAAATATTAGTCGCGGAGCCAAAAACACAGTAGACCAACCTTTGAGTTAAAACTGCCAGCGACCACTGGCATTTCTCGAGTTGCAGTTCTCTCTAATTGAGGAAAACCTTGATGTAGGGTGATGGGTAATGGGTGAGTGAATGGGTGGGGTGATGGGTAATGGGTGTGGGGTGATGGAGTGAGGAATGGGTGGGGGGTGATGGGTGGGGGTGGATGGGTGATGGGTAAGGGAATAGGTGGGGGGTGATGGGTAATCTATAATAATATAAGCGAAAGTGTGTCTGTCTGTCTGTGTGTGTGTGTGGGTATAGGTTCCGCCCCCCGTGGCGCAAACACCTCATATGGCACATTTTTGGAATCAGGTTGACCAGGGGAAGGTCATAAGCCCATTTATGAGATGATCCGATCACTTTTTTTTTTTTTTTTTTTTTTTAGCAGCTATTAGCGAGAATTGTGAAAACAAAAGTGGGTTGCGAGAATTGGAGAGAACGAAACTCGAGAAATGCCAGTGGTCGCTGGCAGTTTTAACTCAAAGGTTGGTCTACTGTGTTTTCCCTCCGCGACTAATATTTTTCATAAATCAATTTCGCGATAAATATTGATGCACCGCATCTGAATACTAAAAAAGAACGTTCTTCTGTTGTTCTAGTAAGTGTATGCATGACATGCATTACGATTGAACGTCTAAGATAGCAATTTAATGCAAATTACTCGCCTCGAGTAGCAAAGCTTAATATATTTTTTACATGTATATTGTGGCATGTAAAATTTGGGCGATGTTCACACTGTTTTCTAAGACAGTACTGCTGCGTCTGGCAAACGCTTGTCAAAATACAATAAGCAATGCCTTGGAAAAAACGAAGAATAAAGAATGCCGAAATCGGCTTGTTGCTGCGACAATGTAGGTTATAATTGTGGAGGCGACACGCCGCGGCGGGAGTGGTGGGCGGGGAGATTGTGGCGGGGGAGATTGAATCAAAACATTGCTACTTCACGCGTCGACTCATTGCACTTCCAGGCTTTTCTATCTGATTGATACACAATAATAACAGGAACTATGACTGCCTAGGTATAGATAACTTCTAAACATACGTTTTGACTGTATAATATCATAGAGTAACATTTACCTCGCCTCCTCAACTATAACCTACTTGTTATTTGTTAAATACATGTTTTACAGAATCAGGCTTCTATACAATATACATATAGAAAGAAAATCGTTCTTAAATTATACTTTTGTGTTGTAAGTGCAGTGGAATAAGGCCCATATTTTCTTTCAAGTTGACCAACTTTTCACCAAATTGTGAGGTTAAAACTGCCAGCGTCCACTGGCATTTCGGGAGTTGCAGTTCTCTCTAATTGAGGGAAGCCTTGATGTAGGGTGATGGGTAATGGTGTGAGTGAATGGGTGGGGTAATGGGTTTGTGGGTGGATGGGTGAGTGAATGGGTGGGGGGTGATGGGTTGGGGGTGATGGGTGATGGGTGAGGGAATAGGTGGGGGGTGAT
The DNA here is from genome assembly GCA_016584305.1 of Chionoecetes opilio. Lineage (NCBI taxonomy): Eukaryota > Metazoa > Arthropoda > Malacostraca > Decapoda > Majidae > Chionoecetes > Chionoecetes opilio. The sequence goes on along the minus strand of JACEEZ010020349.1, from coordinate 87,295 downwards.
GGGTAATGGGTGAGTGAATGGGTGTGGGGATGAGGGTAATGGGTGAGTGAATGGGTGGGGGGTGGGATGATTGGTAATGGGTGAGTGGAATGGGTTGGGGGGTGGTGATGGGTTAATGGAGGGGGAGGTGAATGGGTGGGGGGGTGATGGGGGTCATGGGTTGGTGAATGGGTGTGGGGGATACATACATTCTCACATCCAGGATTTCAGGAAAGTTAGAAGGGCTTACTGGAGAGTCCATGTTGTGGGCGAAAGGCCACAAAACAAGGTGGTGGCCGAAGTCACCAATAGCCCTCCGCAGGAGCTAGCCAAAAAGTCCGCCCGGAGGGCGGCTTTGCGGCTAGTTTATATAAAGATAAAAAAGCAGCAATCAGTTTTTTACTCCGCGCCACCCCGCTTGTTTGGGAAAAGGCCAATTATATGAAAAAATAGAAAATATACTATGCACTGCAATGATCATACTTATTCTCTCGTACCATTACTAATTGTAGTTTATTTTTCATGTCTGTGCTTATCAATTTCTTCATCTAATCAACACTCGATCCGATGTGCGATTAACATTTCTCTCGGTCAACTTTCCCTCACACAAGCTGATCAATCATATCCCGAGGCACTTTGCGTCCTCGGAATCAAATCTCGCCTTTTCTTGACAAACTTTACGGAATAACAAAAGTGGTCGCAGTTTTGTCACATCTGAACGACGGCGGTGAAGGCTGTGGCGGGACCCGAGGCTGATGATTCGCTATTAATACCTTTTATTATTATTATTATTATTATTTTTTATTTTTTTTATTTCTCCATCACAATGACTGGCCAAGGGAAAATAATAGAGGTAACAAAAAGTCCGCTTAGTTGCCAATCCCTATAAAGAAGACAGTAAGAGAATAAATAAGGGCCAATGGTAATACTTGGCCAATAAAGTTGGCCAATTTAGTTCGGGAGGTGTCTTATCACCTACTATGGATGGCTTGATATTAACCGATACTTTTTCATGAACAAAACCATTCTATCTACAGTGAAACTTTACATATGAGATTTTGTCTTGAAATCCATTAAATAGCGAGTACTCATTTTTTTCTCTCGTAAATTTCGAGTTTCGATATAAAATGCATCGAAATATTTCATGTAGCGTTTAAGTACTTCATTTGTTATCGAGAGGCTTGTTAGGAGGTGAGGAGGTAAGACATGGTGTGATTATTATCTTAGTATTCAGCAGTTTCTCATCTATGTTCTACATCACTAACTATTCATCATATTTATCACTAATTAGGACAAAGAGGGAGTAAGGTGATCTCTCTCTCTCTCTCTCTCTCTCTCTCTCTCTCTCTCTCTCCTCTCTCTCTCTCTCTCTCTCTCTCTCTCTCTCTCTCTCTCTCTTCTCTCTCTCTCTCCTCTCTCTCTCTCTCTCTCTCTCTCTCTCTCTCTCTCTCTCTCTCTCTCTCTCTATATATATATATATATATATATATATATACGTTCTGGATTACTTATTTTATTCAGCAGTAATTGTCTCATCTATCATTATTATCATCTTTGTATCACCAACTAATTCTAATATATGTCCTCTATAACACCAATAATTATAATCCCTGTCCTCTACACCGTGCACAAATTAATCTCAATACATCCCTTCAACATCCCCAAATTAATTATAGTTCCTATCTTCCACAACACTAATGAATTCCAAACCCTATCTTCTACATCAATTATTTTCACACTATCTTCCAAACCACCAATTCTTCAAAGCACCTGCCGTCTTCGATGACCGTAACTATCTGTACCACTCTCCGTCAATACCGCACCCAACCACAAAGCTTTCCACGTCTTCGGGACCTTCGGGTCTTCGGGAAAATCGGCTACAAAAATATGTCGTCTGTGTGGCCGGTAATTCCAATGATCTGAAACTCGAGAAATGCCAGTGGTCGCTGGCAGTTTTAACTCAAAGGCTGGTCTACTGTGTTTTGGCTCCGCGACTAATATTTTTCATAAATTAATTTCGCGATAAACATTGATGCACCGCATCTGAATACCAAAAAATATAGTTCTTCTGTTGTTCTACTAATTATATGGATGACATGCATTACGATGGAACGTTCTATAATAGCAATTTAATGCAAATTACTCGCCTCGAGTAGCAAAGCTTAATATATTTTTTACATGTATATTGTGGCATGTAAAATTTGGGTGATGTTCACACTGTTTTCTAAGACAGTACTGCTGCGTCTGGCAAACGCTTGTCAAAATACAATAAGCAATGCCTTGGAAAAACGAAGAATAAAGAATGCCGAAATCGGCTTGTTGCTGCGACAATGTAGGTTATAATTGTGGAGGCGACACGCCGCGGCGGGGAGTGGTGGGCGGGGAGATTGTGGCGGGGAGATTGAATCAAAACATTGCCACTTCACGCGTCGACTCATTGCACTTCCAGGCTTTCTATCTGATTGATACACAATAATAACAGGAAAATATGACTGCCTAGGTATAGATAACTTCTAAACATACGTTATTGACTATATAATATAATTGAGTAACATTTACCTCGCCTCCTCAACTATAACCTCCTTGGTTATTTGGTTAAATACATGTTTTACAGACTCAGGCTTCTATACAATATACATATAGAAGAAAATCGTTCTTAAAATTATACTTTTGTGTTTTAAGTGCAGTGGAATAAGCCCATATTTTTCTTTCAAGTTGACCAACTTTTCACCAAATTGTGAGTTAAAACTGCCAGCGACCACTGGCATTTCGGAGTTGCAGTTCTCTCTAATTGGCTGTAGTACACAAAGAAACCTACAAAGTGACGTGTTGCTGCGAGGGGAGGGAGGAGGCGTGGCTTATACGGAAGGAGTGAAGGACTTAGCAGCACTTTTCCGAGACCCTCTTGATACTTTTTAATTGGGAGTGATTGTGGTTGTGTCTGTCTGTCTGTCTGTCTGTCTGTTTCTCTTCTCTCTCTCTCTCTCTCTCTCTCCTCTCTCTCTCTCTCTCTCTCTCTCTCTCTCTCTCTCTCTCTCTGTTTCGTTCTGTCTGTCTGTCTCGTTCTGTCTGGCTCGTTCTGTCTGTCTGTCTGTCTCGTTCTGTCTGTCTGTCTGTCTCGTTATGTCTGTCTCTCTGACTCGTTCTGTCTGTATGTCTGTCTGTCTGTCTCTCATTCCCAGCCTTCCCCTCCTTCTCCTTCTTTTCTTCCTCTCTCCTTCCTTCCTTCCCAAATTTACTTATCACTTTACTTTTTTACTTTTACCCATTACTTTTATTACCAAATTACTTTTTTCCCCATTTTCTCTATTCTTTCCCATTATAGTTACTTTTAGTTTCCTTTTTCTTTTCTTTTGAACTCAGACATCTAATCTTTTTTATTCTGGATCAGTTTCCTTCCTTATTAAGTAACAATTCATTTTTTTCGCTTTTACTTTCTTTTTTATTTTACTGTTCTCTTCCACTTCTCCACTTCATCTTTTATTATTCTCTTCTTTATCGTTTACTTCCCCCTCTTCCCTCTACGCTGGATGATCAATAATAATCCTTTTGTCCATTAAGAGTTGCGTGTCTATTTATTGATATATATTACCCTCTCTTCCCCTCTAATTTCCTCTCTCTCTCTCTCTCTCTCTCTCTCTCTCTCTCTCTCTCTCTCTCTCTCTCTCTCTCTCTCTCAGATACCGAGGCTGTCAGCTTCTCCCCCTTTCCCCTCATCTTCCTTTCATTATTTCTTCTCCTGCTTTATTCCTTATTACCTCATCTCCCTCCTCCGTAACCTCTTCCCTATCCACCTATTTCTCATTCCCTTATCTTAAATATTGACGGAACTTTTTCCTTATCATGATTAACGAGATAAACAGACATATAGGCAGACAAAAACAAAGTAGTAAGCAAATACAGACAAATAGATAGACAGAAAAACACATAAATATCAGTGGAAATAACAAACACATACACACACGCACGAAACTCACTGACAAGAGGAGACACGGACGGAAAAAACACACACACACACACACACACACACACACACACACACACACACACACACACACGGTTGCGAAAGGGTCAGTCGGTATGTATTTCCAAAAACAAAACAATATATAAAAACATACATATATGCATTAAATATTTCTTTTCTTTTTACACGCAAATGCAACACCTGTTCTTTTTTCCCATATATTTTTTTCCTCGTCGTGGTATTGCTCTTACTTTTGTTTTCGCGCGTTACCATATATTTAAACTTTACTATATTTTTTATTTCGAAAGAGTTGCGACATTTCCCAAGCACATGATAAAATTAGTGCTGATGATGAAGTTGTTGTTGTAGTAGTAGTAGTAGTAGTAGTAGTAGTAGTAGTAGTAGTAGTAGTAGTAGTAGTAGTAGTAGTAGTAGTAGTAGTAGTAGTAGTAGTAGTAGTAGTAGTAGTAGTAGTAGTAGTAGTAGTAGTAGTAGTAGTAGTTACAGTAGTGGAGTAGGAGAAGTAGTAGTCGTAGTAGTGGCAGTACGTAGTAATAATAATGACAATAATGTATGAATATGACAGAGTATACCTTAAAATAAAATATATAATTCCGTTTTCTCTATTTAATGTCTGCTCTCGTTCATCCAATCCCCAATTTCTTTCGCCTCAATATGTACTTTTTGTGTCCCCTTCAAAGTTTAGCCATTCCCCGTTATAACGCTATCGGTATCTCCCCTCTTTTAATGCGTTATCGTAATTTCATAGTAAATATCACCGCGCCATCGAAAGTTTTCCTGTTAAAAGTTGCTACATAATCCAAGTTTTCATCTCAAAAATGGCCGTATAACCAAAGTTGTCTTGTTATAATTTATTAAAGCACTAAGGGGGAGGGGGAGGGTGGCAGGACGCATGCCAGTGTGTGTGTGTGTGTGTGTGTGTGTGTGTGTGTGTGTGTGTGTGTGTGTGTGCGTGTGCGTGTTTGCGTGTGTGCGTGTGCGTGTGCGTGTTTGCGTGTGTGTGTGTGTGTGTGTGTGTGTGTGTGTGTGTGTGTGTGTGTGTGTGTGTGTGTGTTTGCATGTGCGTATTTGCGTGTGTGTGTATATGTGTGTGTGTGTGTGTGTGTGTGTGTGTGTGTGTGTGTGTGTGTGTGTGTGTTTGCGTGTGTGTGTGTGTCGCTACTACTACAACTTTTTTTTTTTTTTTTTTTTTTTTTTTTTTTTTTTTTTTTACATCATAAAGGACTGGCCAAGCGCACAGCAAAAAATAGGTAACACAAAGCCCGCTTAGTTGCCAGTCCCTATAAAGAAGACAGTAAGAGAGTAATAAAAAAGAGGAGTGTGCCAATTTAGTTAGTACTGCTATAACACTACTGCTACTGCTGATAACAGGCTTAATAACAACACCTGGAGAATGAAAAATAACAATAACACTACTACTACTACTACTACTACTACTACTACTACTACTACCACTACTACTACTACTACTAACAATAATAATAATACTTGATCATTTCCTGAGCACACATTCAAGCTGAAAATTCACAACCAAAACGAAAATCATGTAACGAAACCAATATATAAAACAACTGAACGCAAAAAAAACCCCGCTAGGAAAGAGAAAATCCATCGCAAATTGTTCTAAAAAGTTTCATAGCAGAATAACGTGCATTGATATTTACGTTCATCACAAAATGTAACTTTTTTTCAATGGACGGGAGTAAACTGTTCTTGTATACTTATCTGTGGAAGAGGAGGAGGAAGAGGAGAAGGAAGAGGAGAGGAAGAGGAGGAGGAAGAGGATGGAGAAGAGGAGTTGGAGAAGAAGAAGAGGGGAAAAAAGAGAAATAAAAAGCCCCATTTATTTTATCTAATGGTTGCGAATGTGTAGCACGAATTGATTGTAATGCCAAAAAAAGAGGGGAAATGTGCCAGCTGTGTAGCACGGAAGTTAGTTTTCTGATCAATTAAAATATAAGGAACATAGTACGTGAAGTGGTGGGAGGGGAGGAAAGGAAGAGGTAGAAGTGTTAACCTGTGTACTGCGCATATTAACCCCTTGAGACCTAGAACGTAATTTCCATTGTAATTTGGGTACCATTAGACGATTTTTAGTGAATATAGGCAATATTTTATAGATATGACCTGTTTAGTATCTTTGCCGACTAACTAATTTGGTATATTAAGTCACTTTTCGTAATTTTATGGCTAACAACAGACGATTATTTTTATAGCAAAGGAAATATCTGGGTGTGAAGGGGTTAAGGAAAGTATACTGCGACTAACGAGAGACAAATAAGAAGTGTAGAAGGAGAAGAGGAGGGAGAAGAGGAGGGGGAGAAAGAGAAGAAGAGAAGGGTGGGTGGGGTGGGGGGGAAAGGAGAGAGAAAAAAGGCCCCTGTTTCATGATCTAATGGTTGCCTATATGCGCGTGGTACACCTCTCTCTTCTTCCTGCCTTCCCTCTCCCCTCTCCCATTACCCTCATTCATTCCTTACCCTCCGCGGTATTCCCTGTAATGGTAACTAATGTGCCAAGCCAAATTTCCTTATTCCCACTTTTATCTTTCCCTCCTCTGTCCCTTCCAACGACTGACTCCCTTCTGTAGCTCGCTCTCTCTCTCTCTCTCTCTCTCTCTCTCTCTCTCTCTCTCTCTCTCTCTCTCTCTCTCTCTCTCTCTCTCTCTCTCTCTCATCTCTGCTCTCTGTTCTTCTTCTTCTTGTACTATCTTAGCCACTTCCCATTCAATTAACCCTTTTCACCCTTTCTTTCCCTTTTTACTTTTAACTTAAATTTTTATACTCTCTCTCCGTCACACGTTGTCCTCTTATCAACCATCCCTCTCTCTTCTTTCTTTCCTTCCTTCCTTCCTTTCTCCTCTTCTTCTTCCATTCCCTTTCATCTCTCCTTTTATTTCTCCGTGTTCTCTCCTTGTCTCTCTCCTATAACATAAAATACAACTTCCTTCCCGCTTCTCTGAGTTACGTCTTCACCTCCTATTTCCCCTCCCCATTTTTTTATTCCATTCCCTTGCTCCTCTTCCTCCTCCTCCTCCTCCTGCTCCTCCTCCTACTTCTCCTCGGACCTTCCCTCCCTCCCTTCCTTCCTTCCCTCCTTCCTTCCTCCCTTCCTTCCATTCACCTTCCCTAATACACCTGTCTCTCTCTCTCAGACAAGGCATTTCTTTTAACTTCGATCACTTCAATTTGTTTCTGTTTCTCTTGATGCCCCTTTTCCTCCCCTTCTAATTTGTTACATTGTATAGTAAATATCATATGTATCTCTCTTCCCTTTTTCTTTCCCTATAGAGTTAATTATTTTTTCTTTCTTTTCTTTCGTTTACTTTTTC
>JACEEZ010020349.1:67500-77500 GCA_016584305.1 Chionoecetes opilio | reverse complement strand
GTGTGTGTTTAATCTTCCTTAAAGGGTAACGTATTAGTCATAAATCTACCCAGTGTTATCTCTTTATCCTCCTTTATCCTTTATCTTCATCCTTCCTCCATTTCTCGTTCTTTTATTTATCAACTAGCCGCAAAGCCGCCCTCCGGGCGGACTTTTTGGCTAGCTCCTGCGGAGGTCTATTGGTGGGCCTTCGGCCACCACTTGTATTTGGTGGGCCTTTGGCCAACAAACACAGCTTTCTGGAGAGTGTGCTTGGTGGGCCGAAGGCCCACCAAACACAGACTCTCCAGATAGCCCCTTCTAACTTTCCTGAAATCATGGATGTAGAAATGTATGTATTAACGCCTTACCCATCACCCCCCACCCATTCACTCAGCCATTACCCATCACCCCCCACCCATTCACTTACCCATTACCCATCACCACACACCCATTCACTCACCCATTACCCATCACCTCCCACCTATTCCCTCACCCATCACCCCCCACCCATTCACTCACCCATCACCCCACACCCATTACCCATCACCCCACCCATTCACTCACCCATTACCCATCACCCTACATCAAGGTTTCCTTAATTCTCGCAACCCACATTTTTTTTTCACAATTCTCGCTAATAGGCTGCTAAAAAAAAAAAGAAGAAAAAGTGATCGGATCAGTTCATAAGTGGGCTTAAAAGTTGCCCCTGGTCGAGCTGGTTCCAAAATTGTGCCATATGATGGGATTGGGGCACGGGGGGCGGCACCTATCGCGGACACACACACACACACACACACACTTTCGCTTATATCATTATATAGAAAATGTCTTCTTTCCCTTTCCTCCGTCACCCTCACAGCCATTTTATTCCACATTAATCATATTTTTTGTTTGCCTTGACTTTTTATTCTCCTTTTTTCGTGATTATGGCTTGAAACTACCTCCTCCTCCTCTCCTCCTCCTCCCTCCTCCTCCTCCTCCTCCTCCTCTCCTCCTCCTCCTCCTCCTCCTCCTCCTCCTCCTCCTCCTCCTCCTCCAGGCCGCACTTGGAATATGCCGTTCAATTCTGGTCGCCCTGTTTCGTAAAAGATCAAGCCAAATTGGAATCAGTGCAAAGAAGAGCAACCAAACAAATTCCATCTCTGCGAAATTCATCTTATGAAGAGAGACTGCGGAAACTTAATATGTTTTCCTTAAAGGATCGTAGAATCCGTGGGGACTTGATAGAAACCTTTAAGATCCTAAAAGGTTTTGATGTCATTAATCAAGAGAACCTATTCGAGCTTTCAACTCAAGTGACAACAAGAAATAATGGCTTAAAACTAAACGGTCAACGTTGCATCACCGATCTCCGTAAAAATTATTTCAATGTTAGAGTCGTTGAACAATGGAACAAGTTACCAGCAAATGTTGTCGGAGCCAGCAGAATAACTACGTTCAAAAACAGACTTGACGCGCACTGTAAAGTAAATGGGTATTGATAGTGCGAATTCGTATCTAGTCCCCCGTATCGATTAGTTGTACCGTAGATAACAGTGAAGTCGCCACCTGCAGTGAAGTCGCCAGGCGCCAAATATTACGAATTATAGCATCACTACTGATTTTTATGTGCCACTGAAGATGTTACACAGTAGTTTATATCATGATTGTATAATCTACCCTGTTTCAGCGTTGTTTTATTGTTTTATGCTTTGTATCTGCAAATATAACTGTTGCGCATTTTGCTTCTCACGTTTTTCTTCGCGCGATGACAGACAGTAAACAGTAGCTTTTCGGGCGACAGGACGCAGACTTGCCAGATCTTTCAAACTTTAATAGAATTTATTTTCACGTTGGCAGAGGAATTTTTATATATCCAAGCATCTTCCGCAGCTAATATATATAAAGACTTGTTTTGCTTTACCTCTAATTTCCCTGAATTCCCCAGAGTGGCGACTCAACTGTTGGGTTAAAATACTAGCTGGCGAATTTACTGTAGTAGGTATAGTGAGGTCGCCACTCGGTTTTATTTTTGTCATTTGTTCATTCATAGCCCTAATATGGCACAGATGAAGACACAAAATGACACAGACTCTCCAGATAGCCCCTTCTAACTTTCCTGAAATCATGGATGTAGAAATGTAAGTATTAACGCCACCACACGTCTGTAAATAACAAAGAAACGTAGAACTGGCGACTTCACTGTTATCTACGGTAGTGGTAGTGGTAGTTGGTTAGTATTTTTCATATCCTATCATTCTGCACTATGAAACTTCCATGTTCCTATCCTCTTTAGGGACAAGGTATCATTTTCCAACTGTTTTCTTACAAGTAGTTGATAGTTAGTAGTATGTAGTTCAACAGATACCCTCGCTATGGACCAATAGGTCTCCTGGTGTCTGTTATTCCTATGTAATCCTATGTAATCCTCCTCCTCCTCCTCCTCCTCCTCTCAAAGGTTTCCATAGCATCAGCGAGGAAGACTACTTTTCAGTCAATCAATCAAACATAACAAAATATCAGTCTTCAGATAATATAATTGGTAAGACAAAATTCCTTCAAACAAAACAAATCACTTCTCTAATAAGATTGTTAAACGTCTGGAATGCTAAATCGTCCCTCTTTTCCTTTCTCATAGGTTGTCATTTCTATTTTCTTTACATCTACAATACCTTACTATAAAAAAACCCAATACCTTATACACGCTCACCACTACTTCCTTCTCCATTTTCTCCATTTCCTCCTCCTCCTCGTCCTCTCCTTTGGTTCCTCCTCTTTCTCGTCCTCTCCTTTGGTTTCTCCCCCTCCACCCTTGCCCCCAATCCCCCTCTCATCCCCCGGGAAGGCCGCACTGTCCGGCCTAATCCCTAATCACTCTCTCTGATCCCAACATCAAGACCTTGGAAGCCTCACGTCTGCTCCTCCCCGCAGGCTCCTTCTTTTTGTTCTTCGTCCTAATCCTGCTCGCGATATACTCTTGCCTCCTCCTCCTCCTCCTCCTCCTTTTGTAATACTATAAAGAAGTTTGTATTTAGGGAAGGTATGAGCGAGAGAGAGAGAGAGAGAGAGAGAGAGAGAGAGAGCGAGCGAGAGCGAGAGCGAGAGCGAGAGCGAGAGCGAGAGCGAGAGCGAGAGCGAGAGCGAGAGAGAGAGAGAGAGAGAGAGAGAGAGAGAGAGAGAGAGAGAGAGAGAGAGAGAGAGAGAGAGAGAGAGAGAGAGAGAGAGAGAGAGAGAGAGAGAGAGAGAGAGAGAGAGAGAGAGAGAGAATATTGTAATCTTATTTGGGGCTCAGGTTTAAAAACTATATTACAGCCGTTATTACTGCTACAAAAAAGGGTCATTAGGATGATTTCAGGGGTAGGACGTTGGCATCACACAGACAACTTATTCGTTGAACATGGTGTATATTCAGGATATTCATAAGCTAGAATTGTTAAAGTTTGTATATCTTCAGCTAAGAACTCCCACAGTCATTGATTTTGTTAGAGTATGTAATGTTCAGAATTTTAATTTAAGGAACAATAACATGTTAAGACCTCCCTGACCACGATCAGAAGCCAGAAGGAGATTCGTAACATACGCAGGCTGTCTCGAATGGAATAAACTGCCCGAGTATCTCATGAATACAAACAACTGTGTTTCTTTTAAGATAAAAGCAAAAAAATATCTTCTAAACGGATGTAATAATTCAGTTACTGTTTGATATCATGAGTAATATCTTTGTAATGAGTAATATGAGTTTAAATGGGAAGTATGTTTTGCTGCAGCCTTAGTAATATGTATATACATGTTTATGTATGTGTATATAAAAAAATAAAAATATATATAAATCTACAACAACAACAACAACAACAACAGTGATAATGTATATTAAGTATGTGGTGTATATGTATTTGTGTGTGATGTATAAGTATATATGTGTGTGTATGTGTGTGTATGTGAATGTATGTATATGTGTGTATTTGTATGCGTATGTGTGTATGTGTATGTATGTATATGTGCATATGTATGTGTATTTGTATGTGTACGTGCGCGTACGTGTATATGTGTTTGTATGTATATATTTGTATATGTGTTTGTGTGTATGGTTTGGGTTTGTGATTATGTGAATATGCGTATACAATACTTCTAACTCTATGAAAAACCAGATATGAGTTTACAGTATGAATAGGTACGTATGTATTATATTAGATTATGTGCCCTAGGTAATTATTGAAATTTACGTAGATTATTTTTGGGAGCTCTTTCAAAATGTTTACATTAAAAGAGCTCTGCCTTGATATTTGTGAAATGTTAATTTTCTTCGGGTTAAAGATGGGCAAATAAACAATTTTGACTTTGACTTAGAGAGAGAGAGAGAGGAGAGAGAGAGAGAGAGAGAGAGAAGAAGAGAGAGAGAGAGGAGAGAGAGAGAGAGGAGAGAGAGAGAGAGAGAGAGAGGAGAGAGAGAGAGAGAGAGAGAGAGAGAGAGAGAGACGAGAGAGAGAGAGAGAGAGAAGAGAGAGAGAGAGAGAGAGAGAGGAGAGAGAGAGAGGAGAGAGAGGAGAGAGAGAGAGAGAGGAGAGAGAGAGAGAGAGAAGAGAGAGAGAGAGAGAGAGAGAGAGAGGAGATGAGAGAGAGAGAGAGAGAGAGAGAGAGAGAGAGAGAGAGAGAGAGAGAGAGAGAGAGAGAGAGGAGAGAGAGAGAGAGAGAGAGAGAGAGAGAGAGAGAGAGAGAGAGAGAGAGAGAGAGAGAGAGAGAGAGAGAGAGAGAGAGAGGAGAGAGAGAGGAGAGAGAGAGGGGGGGGGGGGGGGGTCAAGGTTGCATTAACATTTCATTAGTTTCATTTACTTAATGTATTCATTTTCCCTATTCCTATTAACTTCGAGGCCAACTAGAGTAATGTACATGACGGCAACACTGATAGATCATAATTATATGGTCAACATAAATAGTATTAAACACTGGTAATTACATAATACACACCGACATTACAGACCACTTCCCAATAATATCCCAGTTCAAGCAGCATAATTGAACACAAAACAGTCAACAATTCATTAATAAGAGGATAATAACATATACTCCATTAGATGATTTCCGTAATGAACTTGCACAGGTCAGTTGGAGTAATGTTATAGAATTTAAATGCCCCAATAAATCATACCAGCTATTTCATTTAAATTTTAAAAGTTGTACGAATAACATTTTCCAGTAAAAATGGCAAAAAAAAAAGATCAAAGTCCGTACATCACTCCGGCGTTGAAAAATAGCATTTAAAAAAATTTGATTGGAAAGACTGTCAAACAAATGGCCTGTAAGTTATAAGGAAACCTATTGACGGTATAGAAATAACTAACATCTACTTCAACCCCTTGAGGCCCAGAACGTAATTTTTATTGTACTTTTGAGTATACCATAAGACGATTTTTGTGATTATAAGCAAACTTTTATATATATGACCCCTTTAGTATCCTTGTCCACTAGCTAATTTGGTATATTAAGCTACTTTTCGTAATTTCATGGCTAGCAACAGACGATTTTATATACTAATGAAAAGATCTGGGCATGAAGGGGTTAAGTGAAAGTGAAAGATAAATTCCATAAAGACCAGCTGAAAGAAACCCAAGGAAGCCCTACTGTAAGGTGTACTGGAAATATATCAATTCAATACTCGGTACAACATCCAATGTATCTACTAAAATTATAATAGAGTTAAAATAAATCCTAAGGTGTATGTTTTTTACAGGTAAATTTGAATCAACTGAGTCTTTATTCACAAACAAAAAAACTTCTAAAATTTCACTTTATCCATAAGTATTCTCTATTAGTATTAATTTCCAAAACCATTAGAAACCATATGGAAACTCAAGTCTTTAGACTCGTTGAAATTACTCATAACACCAGAAGTAACAATGTTAATTTAGTCTCTCCTCAATTTCGAACAACTCTTTTCAAACACAGCATCTTATGTTTCGGTCCTGATCTGCGGAATTCTTTACCAAATAAAATCTAAAATCTGATCTATACCAGCAATCTATATCAATTCAAGCACAAAATAAAGAACGGCATTATTCCAGATGAACACCGAATTAACTTTGGTGGACGAAACAGATTTTTTTCTGGTGAGCTTTGATGTGTTTTTATAATCTGCTAACCGTTTCTGTCGCAAATAATTTTTATTTTTTAAAGCTAGATAAAGGCTAGGTTAGGTTAGGTATAGGATTGGTTAGGTTCAATTTGTTTTCTTGTCATTTTTGTTGCAAATCACACAAAAAAGAAAAAGAAAGTGATTTGCGACACAAACGCTCAGCAGATTAATTCTAAACACATCAAAACAAAACTTACCAGAAAAAAATAGTTTCGTTCACCAAAGGAAGTTCGGTGTTCATCAGGAAATTTACCTACAGAGCAATATATTAGCTCTTCAGACTTCATAACCATTCTCCATTTGACTCAATTGTTACATAATTTTATAACATATATTTGCCTCAAGCTATTTGGTATATAATCAGTGAAACTGCTTTTCTGTCCATATGATTGCCTATCAAACTCAATGCAACCACTATAGTAATCTAAAACCGTCTGCCAGGAAGCTTCGGCTCGGCAGACCGCGCCATTCTCCATGTATGTATATACGTATGTATGTACTGTATTAATGTATACTTTATAAATGGCAATAAACTTACTTACTTACTTATTTACTTAAAAGTTCTTAGCTAACAATATAACACTACACTATAATCACACCTCACTCCTATGTGCACAATGATTCAACGATTTCACATACGATACTAACTGTAAAAACAATAAGGAAACTCTATAGATCGCATTCTTATATATTCATTACCATACCAAATGCTGCGAATACATCTCTATTACTATCTAAATATTCTTCTGTCTATCTGGTGTCTGTCTATCTGGTGTCTGTCTATCTGGCGTCTGTCTATCTGGCGTCTGTCTATCTGGCGTCTGTCTATCTGGCGTCTGTCTATCTGGTGTCTGTCTATCTGGTGTCTGTCTATCTGGTGTCTGTCTATCTGGTGTCTGTCTATCTGGTGTCTGTCTATCTGGCGTCTGTCTATCTGGCGTCTGTCTATCTGGCGTCTGTCTATCTGGTGTCTGTCTATCTGGTGTCTGTCTATCTGGTGTCTGTCTATCTGGCGTCTGTCTATCTGGCGTCTGTCTATCTGGTGTCTGTCTATCTGGTGTCTGTCTGTCTGGTGTATGTCTATCTGGTGTCTGTCTATCTGGCGTCTGTCTATCTGGTGTCTGTCTATCTGGTGTCTGTCTATCTGGTGTCTGTCTATCTGGCGTCTGTCTATCTGGTGTCTGTCTATCTGGTGTCTGTCTATCTGGTGTCTGTCTATCTGGTGTCTGTCTATCTGGTGTCTGTCTATCTGGTGTATGTCTATCTGGTGTCTGTCTATCTGGTGTCTGTCTATCTGGCGTCTGTCTATCTGGTGTATGTCTATCTGGTGTCTGTCTATCTGGCGTCTGTCTATCTGGTGTCTGTCTATCTGGTGTCTGTCTATCTGGCGTCTGTCTATCTGGCGTCTGTCTATCTGGTGTCTGTCTATCTGGCGTCTGTCTATCTGGTGTCTGTCTATCTGGTGTCTGTCTATCTGGTGTCTGTCTATCTGGTGTCTGTCTATCTGGCGTCTGTCTATCTGGCGTCTGTCTATCTGGCGTCTGTCTATCTGGTGTCTGTCTATCTGGTGTCTGTCTATCTGGTGTCTGTCTATCTGGTGTCTAACTATCTGGCGTCTGTCTATCTGGTGTCTGTCTATCTGGTGTCTGTCTATCTGGTGTCTGTCTATCTGGTGTCTGTCTATCTGGTGTCTGTCTATCTGGCGTCTGTCTATCTGGCGTCTGTCTATCTGGTGTCTGTCTATCTGGTGTCTGTCTATCTGGTGTCTGTCTATCTGGTGTCTGTCTATCTGGTGTCTGTCTATCTGGTGTCTGTCTATCTGGTGTCTGTCTATCTGGTGTCTGTCTATCTGGTGTCTGTCTATCTGGTGTCTGTCTATCTGGTGTCTGTCTATCTGGTGTCTGTCTATCTGGTGTCTGTCTATCTGGCGTCTGTCTATCTGGTGTTTGTCTATCCTGCCCTGTCCGTCCTTTGCCCTTCCTCATTTTCACCTCGACCTTAAAAATGTCATTAAATTAAACAAAACTGTCAAACAAATATTATCTCGTTTGCTCCAGCGCATTATTTTTGCAGCTTCCCTCTGATTGAGTTATTAAAGGTGACGACAGCTGCGTCTTGCATCCTCAGTGCTGGAGCAGACTATATCAGGGTGGAGAGAGAGAGAGTTGTTGAATGTCTGCTGTTATTGTCACTACTTCTGTTTATATTGCTGGGGTTGCTGTTACTACACTACTACTACTACTACTACTACTACTACTACTACTACTACTACTACTACTACTACTACTACTACTACTACTACTACTACTACTACCATTACTACTACTACTTTTACTCCCACTGCTACTACTACTTTTACTCCCACTGCTATATGTATACTACTACTGTCACTACCACTATTACTCCTCTTCCTTCTCCTCCTCTTCCTCCTATACTACTAATACTACTATTGCTCCTACGTAGAACAACGTTCTACTACTACTACGAAATTTATTGTTTCTGCTGCCCCATCTATAGCTCTTCCTAAAACGTAAGATATCAAGAACAACAAAAATAATTATGATGACTGATAAGAATGCAAATTATGTTCATAATGATGATAATAATAATGATACTACTACTAATACTACTAACAATAATAACAATAAGCAGCAATAGCAACAACAACAATAACACCGCAACAACAATCACAGCCACAATAGCGTGCTAATAACAACAACAAAAGGTGAGCCCATTTCCGACATGGCGCGGCCCAGACCCGCGGGGAGGAAATCATCAGTAAAGAGAGGACGCAGGTTACAGGGCACTCGCTGAAATGGCCCCACGCACCCAATCAGCCCCGTTTTAACCCTCAAACTGCACCCATTCATCCCCACACAATACCAGCCCCACCACACATGCTTCATAATAGTAATAGAAATAATGATAATAATAATGATAGCAATAACAAAAGCTGACCGGTTGGCTCTGGTCGGGCTAATATAATTTAATCTGAATGCATCAAAATAAACTATTGGGATTAATACACATGATTGGGCTAGTTCGTACAATTTCTCGGCCGTCTATATAAGATAGAAAAAAATGCACGGAAGCGTAATTCTGTGTAATGAAATGAAGATCCAGGGATTTAGAATATTAATGAACTTTTTGTTGTTGTGTGTGTGTGTGTGTGTGTGTGTGTGTGGGCCTGTGGTGTGTGTGTGTGTGTGTGTGTGTGTGTGTGTGTGTGTGTGTGTGTGTGTGTGTGTGTGTGTGTGTGTGTGTGTGTGTGTGTGTGTGTGTGTGTGTGTGTGTGTGTGTGTGTGTGTGTGTGTGTGTGTGTGTGTGTGTGTGTGTGTGTGTGTGTGTGTGTGTGTGTGTGTGTGTGTGTGTGTGTGTGTGTGTGTGTGTGTAAGTAAGTAAGTAAGTAAGTAAGTAAGTAAATTTATTGCCATTACAAAAGCACACGAATATAATTGAATATATAAAAACAAAAACGTAATGATGGCACGGTCTGTCGAGCATAAGCTCTTTAGACAGACAAAATCGTAACTAATTGGTTGTTCAGTAGTACAGGCATTATAAGTGACAAACTATACAATATGAATAACACCAAAAAAATATATATGAAAAAAACATTTCTAAGCAAATACAGACAATCGACACAGTTTCAACACAAGTTTATAAAGTATTTTGACTATTTAATAAATAAGTCTTTATTTTCTTCTTCAATTGTAGTAAATTTCCAGCCTCCATCAGACTTTTTTATTGCAATAGGAAGAGAATTCCATATCTGAGGACCTTCACACAACACACTTTTATTATAGAGGGACGTACGAAACTGTGGACACACTAAATTAATACTATTACCCCTAATATTATAAATATTTCCGACGAAATCGAAAACCTTATTTCCTGGGTAGAGTTTAA
>JACEEZ010020349.1:55000-62500 GCA_016584305.1 Chionoecetes opilio | reverse complement strand
TGAGATGATCCGATCATTCTTTTTTTTCTTTTTTTAGCAGCTTATTAGCGATAATTGTGGGAAAAAAGTGGTTTCGAGAATTAAGGAAACCTTGATGTAGGGTGATGGGTAATGGGTGAGTGAATGGGTGGGTGATGGGTAATGGGTGTGGGGTGATGGGTGAGTGAATGGGTGGGGGGTGATGGGTTGGGGGTGATAGGTGATGGGTGAGGGAAAGGTGGGGGGTTGGGGATGGGTAATGGTAAATAAAAGCGAAAGTGTGTCTGTCCTGTGTGTTGTGTTGTGTGTGTGTCTTGTATAGGTTTTCACCCCCCGGGGCGAAATCACCTCATATGGCACGTTTTGAAGGGGGTTTTGACCAGGGGAAGGTTTTAAAGCCCAATTATGGATGATCCGTCACTTTTTTTTTTTTTTTTTTAGCAGCCTATTAGCGATAATTGTGAAAAAAAGTTGGGTTGCGAGAATTGAGGAAACCTTGATGTAGGGTGATGGGAATGGGTGAGTGAATGGGTGGGGGTGATGGGTAATGGGTGTGGGGTGATGGGTGGTGAATGGGGGGGGGTGATGGGTTGGGGTGATGGGGATGGGTGAGGGAATGGTGGGGGGTGATGGTAATGGGTTTGAGTGAATGGGGGGGGGGGGTGATGGGTAATGGGTGAGTGAATGGGGGGGGTGATGGGTAATGGGTGAGTGAATGGGTGGGGGAATACATACATTTTCTACATCCGTGATTTCAGGAAAGTTAGAAGGGGCTATCTGGAGAGTCCGGGTTGGTGGGGCCGAAGGCCACCAAACACAGGTGGTGGGCCAAAGGCCCACACTAATAGCCCTCCGCAGGAGCTAGCCAAAAAGTCCCCCCGGAGGGCGGCTTTGCGGCTAGTAATTAACATAAATCTTAATCTCCTTGAAAATGTATCACCCTATTTATGCGACTATTTGTAAACTTTGAAAGAAGGAAAACCGTTCAAGTAAAATATCCACCTTCTAATCCAGTGATTCCCAACCGGGGTTCCGCGGAACCCTGGGGTTCCGCGGACCATCACCAAGGGTTCCGCGAGAAACCGTAAAAAAAAATTGTGTCTATTACAAAAAGAAATGATCATAATTCATAATCATAATTCCTATCAACAACACGCACAAACACTTTCCAGACACCAACATACTCGTACGTGTCAATTTAGTACAATGTAATTAGTAATGGAGCAAATAATATGCATAGAATTAAGAAAAAAATAGTGTTATTGCCGGTGATGCGGGAGACGCCCTTCATTCCTACTCCGCAAGTTGGCGACACAGGCGTGGGTAGAGGATGACGCAACCCCATATGGAGTATCATTACGTGTCACGAGCCATCACAGCCGTTAAACACATCTTCTTCCCAGGTTTTGAGCAGCGCAACCGGTGAAACGTTTGTTGTAATTAATCTCACCAGTTAATTATTAGTTTGATACGGATTTTAAAGACTGGAAGGCATGTTCAAATCATTTGAAAAGAAAAGCATGTCAGTGGAGAGGAGGACAGTGACGAAGAATCACAACTACACAGCCAAGTAAGAGTAAGGAAAAAGTGAGTGATGGTTAAAAGAAATTGCCTTTACAATGACAGTTATCGGTCCCATTGGCTTTTTTTACATGGGAGGAGAAGAAAACTGTCCCACTCCTTTGTGCATTGTTTGTGGGAAAAAAGCTCGCTAAACACAGCGATGGCACAGCCAAGTAAAGCGACACTTCACTACTAATCACAGTCCACTTGTCAAATAAAACCGTGGATTATTCTCGAAGACCTTGGAGTCACAGCAGAAGAAACAAAGAAAAAGTTTTTGAAAAGAAGGTAACCATCAGTGATAAGGACCAAGAAGCAAGCTATTAGTGGCTGAGCGTTGCCAAGAAAATGAAAAGTCCACAACTATTGCAGAAAGCCTAATAATGCCTGCTGGCAAAATAATTGTGAGAACAATGCTAGGGAAAGAAGCTGAAAGGGAATTAGCAAGGTTCCTGTTCGTGAGGAATCCAATTAGTAGGCCGTTGTGGATGACCTGCCAACACTATTTCTGGTATTTGTCGAAATAACTGACAAAATAACAACGTTGCTCTCCAAGTAGATGAGAACAACTGGTATAACTGGTAAGGCTCAGCGCTGGCATTGTACCATTGAAAATGAAGGTGTGAATTATATGGACAAATGATTTTTGTGCTGTAAAGAACTGCCAGAAACTACCAAAAGGCCACGATTTTCAACATCTGGTTCTTCTTACCAGGAATCTTGTGGTTTGTCAGGAAACCGATGCGTGAATCGCAGAGGTGCTCCCTCAATGATTGGCCTCAGTACAAGGCTTTGTATCAAGCATCCATTTTTTTGTGTTTTTTTTTTTGAAAGAAAAAAAACCCTGAAGTTCATAACAACTCACGCTTTCTTCACCGACGAAAGTTGCTGTTTCCCAACAAAAACTATTGGGATGATTATTTAAACAAAGTCCTGATATAACTTGAACATGGTCCAAATTTATAAAGCAGCGCCCTCTGAAGCTGGCCATATTTGCAAGGCTGTGTTGAAAACATGCAAAAAGATCACGTGACGCTTCTCCAGCACACAGAGGCTCTCGATGGCTTTCAAGAGGTAAAAGTTTTGACACGGGTATCGAGCTGCGGACAGGAACCACTGCTTTTCTTCAAAGAGAATAATAAATCCCAGTTTCTGTGAATGTGCTTGAATATACAAATGGAAAAATGAAACTTAGCATATTATCAGATATTTTATCAGCATTTAAATAACTTGAACACCAGCATGCAGGGGTGCGAAGGAAAACATTTGACTTCCACAGAACAAACTTCTTGCATCTAAGAATAAACCGCTGTTGGGAAAAAAAGCACCGTTCAATGAGGAAACGTCGAAATGTTTTCCAATCCTACTTCAAGTTCAAACTCAGATCTGAATATGAAAATGTCATTCCATTAATACAAGTCCTTTGGGTCACTGTCAGAAATAACTTCATAAGTACTTCCCCTCCTTGTCATCAGATCCGTATGATGGGTGACGAAACACCTTCACTTGAAAGTTCTACCAAGGACAGAAAACCTACTTAGTCTGCAAGATAGAGGAAGAACCCTGAGTGAAACTACAGTGCGATCGAACCTTTGAAAATGAAATTTAATGAAGTCTCACTTGACAGTTTTGGATTCAGCAAAGCAAGAGTACTCCTGTCATCTCAGTAAAATGATTGGAGGTTTACTCCAGTTTCAAATTCTTACTCTCGTGAACAAGCTTCTCATGCCCACCGTCATTTAAAGCAATCAAGGAAATGTCTTCTGTCTGTCGAGGAAGAGCGTGCGGGTGTCTGTCAAAAATTTGGCCAAAAATTCACAGATAATCAAAGAGAAAACAAGCCCAAGTGTCGCACGAAGGTAAGCATAACATATGACTATTAGTGTGAACTCTCAGACATGTGATGTAATTGTAGATTTATATGAATTATATTGGCTCAAGAACTTTTCTTAAAAAAAAATTATATATATATTATATATATAATTACATATATATATATAATATATATATAAATATATTATATATATATATAATAATAATATATCTATATATATATATATATAATATTATATGATAAATATTATATAATATAATATAATATTATTATATAATATATATAATATATATATATATATATATATATAATATATATATAATAATATATATAATATAATTATATACTATTAATATATATATAATAATATAATATTATATATATATATTAATACTTTTATATATATATTATATATATATATATATATAGATATTAATTATAATCTATATATATATATATATATATAAATATAATATATCATATATATATATATATATATAGTATATATATATATATATACTATATATAGTATACTATATATAGGGGTCCTTGGAATACGAAAAAGATTACAGGTGGTTCCTCCAAGGTGTCAAGGTTGAGAATCACTGTTCTAATCTATTGACATTTATTTCCTCTTCTTATCCTATGGACGTACTTCTCTTAAAATAAGGTCCATAAAAAGAGTATCGGCTAATGGACCGCGGCTCCTTGTATATAAGTAATGTATAATTAACGTTATGTATGTTATGTTAAAGAGCTGGGCAATATACATTGATTTATTAAATACTAAATACTAAAACATGGGAGCAAATGTATTTAAATACTAAATACTAAAACCTTTTACGAATGTATTTAAATAATAAAGACTACATACATCCAATGTATTTAAATTAAATTTATAAATACATTTTAAAATTACACAATTTTAACATGTCCGAAAAAAAAATGGATTTCCTTAGGATTTCCTTAGAATTTCCTTCTCAGGCCCTAAATTTCCTGAAAATAAAGAAAATTTCCTTGCAGTGGAAAACACTGGTTCACGTCAACATCAGGGTGCCAGATAGTGGGCGGGTTTATGGCCAAAATTAAACTGAATAAAAAGATGACACTTTTATATTATGAGTATTTAAAATACAAGTATTAAATACTCATAAAAAGTATTTAGATTACTGTATTTAAATACATGACAACCAATGTATTTATAAAATACATTTATAAGTACACCAAAAAAGTAGTTAAATAACGTATGTAAATACAAATGTATTAAATACTGCCCAGCTCTTGGTTATGTTACAAGTATATCGTCCAGACCATTCATCATTCCTGATTAATGCAGTCAAAATATAGCATGATCGAGTATATCAACAAAATGTGTCAACTGTTGCATCAGTCACGTTTTAAAATGATCCCCCGCTTCAAAATCTGTAAATTTCCCCGAGCTTCAAAACAAAGAAACTGACTGACCAGCAGATGGACGCATCCACGGCTCGGCGACGTCAAGTTCGCGAAGCCTTCCCCAGCCTGAATGATACAAATACATAGAATCAGAACTAAATATAGTATGAAGAATTTTGGGAGTTTCTGATATCATTTTTTGCGATATGGATAACTTGCATCCTTCATGGATTACAGCAAGAAGCGTGCCTTTGCAGGAGATTAGCACCCATTTCGACCTATTTGACCATGATAGTGTGTGTAGCGCTGGCAGTGGCGGGGAGGAGGAGTGCGGTGGAAACACACTGTCTTGTCGCGCTCTGTCCCCGCCCACTGGCAGGCGTACACCAAATTATCAATGGCCAACTAGGTCAGAAATGGGGTTGGAAGTACTCTGCAAAGGCACAGCTTTCTTGCTGTATCCAGAAGGATACAAGATATGGCCCACATTCGCAAAAAATATAGATCAGAAACACCCAAAGGTCTTCTGTAGTATTATTCTGATTCTCTGTGTATTGTATCAGGCAGGGCTGGGAAGCTACCGAATCCTGACGTCACCCAGCAAGGTCGCGCCACGGCGGAATGAAGCTGTGTTTTTCCGCGCTTTTACAAAAAGTCATAGTTTTGAGGAAAATAAGGTCGTGGGGCAAATGAATTATTTTTGTGGATTAGGTATTTTGAATGAACATTCAACATAATTATGCAAAGAAAAAATGGGTCTGGACGATTACTTTAAGACTAATAAATCAATCAGACAATCAATCTACTCTTACTCCTGCTCCTCCTATACCTGTATCTCCTCTACCATGTTTAAAGTTCTCTCCACGATCTGCTTGGTCACCTACGTACACTAATATCACCATCAAAACAGCACAGTATTTACGGTATACGGACAGAGGCACACGGCAACACAGGTACACAACATGTTCTCAATCATCAATGTTCCAAACACACAAATAAATCCCTGGGAGGAATATGGCGTAAAAAATAAGAGAAAACAGGAGCGTGGGAAAATCCTGCCTGACATAAGCTTTCAAAACAAGTCATGGATAATGGAGTCCTAAATAATGGAAAACAAAGTAATAAACACGCAAAGAGAGAGAGAGAGAGAGAGAGAGAGAGAGAGAGAGAGAGAGAGAGAGAGAGAGAGAGAGAGAGAGAGAGAGAGAGAGAGAGAGAGAGAGAGAAAAAAAAAAAAAAAAAGAAAGAAAGAAAGAAAGAAAAAGAAAAAATGAAAGAAAGATAGAAAATAGAGAGAAAGTAAGAAAGATAGAAAGAAAAAAGGAAAGAAAATAAATAAATAAATAAATAAAGAAAGAAAGAAAAAAAGAAAGAAAAGAGAGAAAGAGATAAATTTTTTTGACCAATCATAACACAAATAATTCACAGAAAACATAAAAGCAAAACAGCCCATGAAGCGAAACTACAAAAGGGCAAACAAGGTAAGCCCGGTAGCAGCGCCTGGCTAGCAATAATAGATCCACCTCCACCTCCAGCACGATCCACCTCCCTCATCCACCTGGCTTCACCTTTGTCTGTGTTGCCCACCTGAGCCATGCATCACCAGGTGGATCAAGTCTGGCGGCTCCCTGGCTCTCTGTGGCTCTCTCGCTCCTCTCTCCTCCAATTGACAACTATATAGACCATCAAGTTGTCTTTGTCTCTGTCTCTTGTCTCTATCTTTTCCTGTCTGTGTATTTTCGCGCGCGTGTTTGTTCTAATATTCTTGTCTGTCTGGGTATTTCTATCTATATTCTTCTGTCTCTCTCTCTCTCTCTCTCTCTCTCTTTCTCTTTCTCTTTCTCTCTCTCTCTCTCTCTCCTCTCTCTCCTCTCTCTCTTTCTCTATCTCTCTCTTCCATGTCTTTTTTTTTATCGTGTTTGCTCTTCTTTCCTTCTGTCTGGGTTTTTTCTATCTATTTTCTTTTCTCTTTTATTTCTCTCTCTCTCTCTCTCTCTCTCTCTCTCTCTCTCTCATCTCCTCTCTCTCTCTCTCTCTCTCTCTCCGTCTCTCTCTCTCTCTCATCTCTCTCTCTCTCTCTCTCTCTCCTCTCTCTTCTCTCTCTTTCTCCTCTCTTTCTTCTCTCTCATGTCTCGTCTCTTCTTAATCTGTTTTTCGACCTGTCTGTTTACCTATTATCTATTTCTCATACTCTCTCTCTCTTCTCAGGCTCCTCATCTCTCTCTCCACTCTCTCTCTCTTCTCTCTCTCTCTCATCTCCCTGTCTCTCTCTCTCTCTCTCTCTCTCTCTCTCCTCCTCCTCTCTCTCTCTCTTCTCCCTTCATCTATTCCCCTCTACTCTTACTCTTCTGACAATGGTCTCACCTTCTTGCATACTCTTTTTTTTCACGAGCAATATCTCTTATGACTCTTCGCTGGCTCTCTTTTTCTACGGCCTTGGATCTCTGCTCTCTCTGCCTCCTCTCTCGTCCTCTCTACTCTCTCTCTCCTCTCGTCCTCAGTCAATTCCTTAACTAGTACGCGCGTGTAATTAAGCCCAGAAATGGCCAAACCTCTGCATACGTCTTTTTTATTCCCACGATGCAATTATCAGAACGAGAAGAGTATATGTACCTTGCCTGGGGAGACTCAATGCTGGATTTTGTAATTAGGAATGTCTGTGTGTCTGTGTGTCTAGTTGAGCTATGTTTCCTTACGCCTCAAGAATGTCTGCATGACCGTATTGCTGC
>JACEEZ010020349.1:30000-52500 GCA_016584305.1 Chionoecetes opilio | reverse complement strand
GTTACGAGTTTGATAAGCCGTGCAGACATAGCAACGATCAAGCCACTGCTGGGAGTAACTCTTAATAGTTATTTATGCCACATTCCGCATCAACCCTATTTAACAAATCTATTCAAATGTCACCCTTGCATCATAAGTTCCTTTTCCTGCTTTTTGAAACACGATCATGGTGATATTGCGCAATACTATGATTTACTCAATGTTTCATAGAGCCAGACAGTCTACGTCAGTCACGCATTGTTGCTTACTCATGAACACGCACGCACGCACGCACGCACGCACGCACACACACACATACACACACACACACTCTCACCACAAAGAATGAATAAAATTATAAAAATAAGTAAAAATAAAACTCCTTCTTCCCCCCTAAAAAAAAAATGAAAAAATCTATACTTGGACAAAAATGGAGGGATCGGATTACTGAAGAAAATATTTACGTGCAGCCCAAAAAATGTGGACGCAAAAATGATGAGAAAAGTAAAAGAGAATAAGAAAGGAAAAGAAAAGCGTGGAAAATGAAAACAAGTAAATAGAATAAAAAGAAAGAGAACAGAGGGCATGATCGGAAGCAGAAGAAGGAAAATACAAGAAAAGTTAAACTCTGTCTCAGAAGAGCAAAACAAAAAATGAAAAAAAGTGAGAAAAGAAGGTTGTAAACGAAGAAAGGATGGAACAAAGGAAAATTACTGGATGACTGGGTTACTAAGAGTTTGGAAAAGGAAAACAGGAACTAAAAGTAAAGACATAATGAACTAGGGGGGGGGGGCACTTAGTAGAGCGCATACCTCCGCCCGAATATTTCATCAATTGTTGCTGTTTATATTTATATATTATATATATATATATATATATATATATATATATATATATAATATATATATATATATATATATATATATATATATATATATATATATATATATATTATATATATATACACTCAGTATGAGCGCATACCTCCGTCCGAATATTTCATCAATTGGTTGCCATGGCAACAGTTGTCAATAGATTTCATTGAAAATTAAATCAGTTCTTCCTTATACCAAATAGATTTGGTATACCGAGTTTGGTCCAAATCTATTCGTAACTTTTCGAGAAATCCTGTAGGCTACACTAACAAACAGACAGACAGACAGACAGACAGATCGGGGTGAAAACATAACCCCTCCAACTTCGTTGGCGGAGGTAAAAATGAAAATAATATGAACGGCTGATGGGAAGAAGATGCGAGACGGAGATACGATTGGAGTCTTTGGAAATCAAGGAGGAGGAGGAAGATGAAAAGGAGGATATATAAGGAGGAGGAGGAGGAGGAGGAGGAGGAGGAGGAGGAGGAGGAGGAGGAGGAGGAGGAGGAGGAGGAATAGAATGAGAGAAAGATAAGCAGGAACACAAAGGAATACAAAGGAAGAACAGACAGCAACAAACCTTCTGGGCCAAACGAGGCTGTCTGTGAGACGGAGGAGAAGGAGGAGAAGAAGAAGGAGGAGGAGGAAGAAGGAGGAGGAAGAAGAGGCAAGGAGGTTGATAGGTAGGTAGGTACATTAGAGCCTCCCAACACAATACAAGGGAGGCTCATTAAGATAGGATAGAGGTGTGGCGGAGCAGGTTAATTGCAACATACCTGCAGTTTCACCAGACAGTCATCGGCGATTGGAAAGATACACGAGTGATACGAGTAGAGGAGAGAACGGGAGGGGAGGGGAGGGTAGTGGAGTATAGGGGAGGTGCAGCTAAGGGGAGACTCCACTAACTCTAGCGTCAGAATGGGTGCCAGATGGGGAGTGTTTCGCCATGCTCGAGTGGAGGCAAGTGTATTTCGGGTGATTGGTAGCCGCAACGGGTGCCAAATGGAGTGTTTATATTGCAAGAACAAGGGAGGAGTATAGAGTAAGGAGTATAGATGCCAGAAATACATGACAAACACTCACGGCCTCTTGTAGCTTCCTTATTTTCTTATCTTATGACAAAAGCGGAGTAGGAAGAAAACGGAAAAATTTACATACTTTACGATTTTTTACTGGATATATTAGTCAAGTGTCAAATAATGATATTGAAAGAAGAATGGAAATACATGAAGGGTTATGAATAGGACCAAGAGATGAACAGTATATGGAAAATGTAGGTTGTTAGTTAAAGTAATGGTGGAAGAAAGAGGAGACAAGGGAGAAAGAGATAGCGAGAAGAGGAAAAGTGTTTAGTGGGAGGGTTGAAGGTGTTAGATATGGGAAAGAAAGGTGGAAAAAAGGGACAGGAATGGAAGGGGATTAATCAGGGAAAGATATATCGCGGTGGATTAGAAGAGACTAAGTGATGAGATACTCCGTCGTATATTACACCTGGAGACCTCAAGTGGGACAGCTGTTAGGAGTTAGAAAGATAGATTAATTAAATGCATCTGCGAGAGAGAGAGAGAGAGAGAGAGAGAGAGAGAGAGAGAGAGAGAGAGGAGAGAGAGAGAGAGAGAGAGAGAGAGAGAGAGAGAGAGAGAGAGAGAGAGAGAGAGAGAGAGAGAGAGCGTGTATCGTTAGTCAAAGCAACAATAAGAAATAAGAGAGAGAGAGAGAGAGAGAAGAGAGAGAGAGAGAGAGAGAGAGAGAGAGAGAGAGAGAGAAGAGAAGAGAGAAGAAGAGAGAGAGAGAGCGTGTATCGTTAGTCAAAAGCAACAATAAGAATAAGAGAGAGAGAGAGAGAGAGAGAGAGAGAGAGAGAGAGGAGAGAGAGAGAGGAGAAGAGAGAGAGAGAGAGAGAGAGAGAGAGAGAGAGTATCGTTAGTCAAAAGCAACAATAAGAAATAAGAGAGACAAAAATAAAGAGAAGGGATGCAGATGTAAAGGATGACAATTGAGAAGTGAGGGTGAGAGAATGGAGTGAGCCGTGAGAAAGGAATAAAAATAATGGAAGGGCAAAAGGGGAGGAGGAATCACCAAGGGAAACATGAAGACAAGATGAAAACACGAGAGAAAGAAGACAATAAAAAACCCTGCAGATACAAAACCAAAAATAAACCGTAAAAAAAAGAGACGTAGACAGACAGAAGGTAAAACGAAACTCAGATAACAGATTAAAATACATGAATGGGAGAAAGAAGACACTAAAAAATAACTGCAGATACAAAACAGAAAAAAAGCAGACAAAAGAGACGTAGACAGACAGAAGGTAAAACGAAACTCAGGTAACAGATATCAAAATACATGAAGAAAGGAAAAAATAAAAACAGGGAGTAGTGAAGGTAGGAAAAGGAGAAGAGATGGATGAAAGTAAAGAAAGAGGAGGGGGAAATTGGAGGGAAGGGAACATAAGAGTAGTGAAGGGGAGAGAAAAAGAGAGAAAAGGAGAGAAAAAAAGGGAAAAAACAGGTAAAAAGGAAGGAGGAGAGATACCAAGATAGAAAAGAAGAGATAGAAGTGGGGAGAGAAGAGGGGGATATTGGAGGGAAGGGAACATAAGAGTAGTGAAGGGAGGGACAAATAGAGGGAAGGGGAGAGAAAAAAAGGGGAAAAATGGTAAAACGGAAGGAGAGAAACCAAGATAGAATAGAAGAGATGGTTGAAAGGAAGTGGAGAGAGAGGAGGGAGATATTGGAAGGGAATAGAAGAGTAGTGAAAGGGGGAGAAAAATAAGAGAGGAAAATACGTATAAAATACATGATAAAGAAGAAAATAAAAATAAAACAGGGAGAAGTGATGGTAGGAAAAGGAGAAGAGCTGGAAGAAAGTAGAGAAAGAGGAGGAGGATATTGGAGAGAAGGTAATAGAAGAGTAGTGAAGGGAGTGAAAGAGAGAAAGGGAGAGAAAAAGAGAGAAAGGAAGGGAAAAAAGGGAAAAAACAGGGAGGAGAGATACCAAGATAGAAAAGAAGTGGAGGAAGAGGAGGGGGATATTGGAGGAAGGTAATAGAAGAGTAGTGAAGGGAGGGACAAAGAGAAGGGGGGAGAGAGTCATCTGTTGGGAGTAAGGTGCATTAGGAAGATTGAGGCTTTTGTGCTCCGGTTCTGCTATTATCTTCCGCTCTATCGCTAGTAATTCCACCAGCTTTTTGGGGGGGAGAGAAGGGGGGTAGGGTGGAAAGGGAGGGGAAGGAGGGTGAGGGGAAAATAAAAGCGATGAGGGGAAGAGAGGAGGGTAGAGAAAGGGGGAAAGAGGGGAGGGAAGGAGGGTGAGGGGAAAATAGCGAGGAGGGGAAGAGAGGGGAGAGACACCTGACTGACAACTAAAACATGAGCCAATCCTTGGAATAGTGAAAACACACACACACCACACACACACACACACACACACACACACACACACACACACACACACACACACACACACACACACACACACACACACACACACACACACACACACACACACACACACACACACACACACCACACACACACCACACACACACACACACACACACACACACACACACACACACACACACACACACACACACACACACACACACACACACACACACACACACACACACACACACACACACACACACACACACACACACACACACACACACACACACACACACACACACACACACAACACACACACACACACACACACACACACACCACACACACACACACACACACCACACACACACACACACACACACACACACACACACACACACACACACACACACACACAAAACACACACACACACACACACACACACACACACCACACACACACACACACACACACACACACACACACACACACACACACACACACACACACACCACACACACACACACACACACACACACACACACCACAACACACACACACACACACACGTTTACATAAAAAAAGAGATAGTTAAAGAAAGAAAAAAAAGCAGAGACAATGTATATATCAATTATATTAATGTAATATAACAATTTTTTTTTTTACGACTACATAAAAAAAAAAATCTCCTTCTTTTGGAGACTTAATTTAATGAAAAAAGAGAAAAAAGTCCAAATCATCAGTGTTTATCAATATCCTGCAGGCGTTTTCATCACTATTACCCGAAGCAGGGAAGCAGATTAGGAAAGCGAAAGCGTGAAGAAGAGGGATGGAAAGAACAATAAAAAATACTGGAGAATGTAAAGAAGAGAGAAAAAACAAAGAAAGAGGGGAGGGTAACGAAAAATGGAAGTGGTAAAAGAATGGCAAAAACAAGAGAGGAGAGAAAGAAAAGAATGAAATGGAGATAAGGATTTGAAGGGGAGGGAGATAAAGCAGTGGAGAGATAGATGCGACAAAGAGAGGAAAAGATGAAACGAACAGCATGAGAGAAAGACACCTGATAGAACTGGAATACCTTTGTTAATTATATCTAATATACTATAGGAGTAGCCGTGTCTCTGTCTGTCTGTCTGTCTGTCTGTTTGTTTTGGGTAGCCGAAACTGTAAATTCAATTTTGATGAGAGTAGGCTCAAAAAATCGAAAATAAATCGTAGGTGGTAAGCGGCTTGGTCCTATGTTGATTGAATAATTTTGAAGGTGGGTTTTGGGCTAAAAACACTTAGGAGTATTAGATGACAGGAAGAAACTCTCCGGTAACATCTTGCCGCATGTCACTTACTCCGTAGACTCATGTACTTACCGTTTGTTTGCATGTGTGTGTGTGTGTGTGCAAGCATGCATGCGTGTGTGTGTGCGTGTGTGCGCGTGTGTGTGCGTGCGTGCGTGTCCGTTTGTGTGCGTGTGTGAGTGTGTGTGTATTACAAACATCAATACATGGGTCCGAAGGGCCCACAAGCACTTGTACATTACTATAAACTCTTTCTACATGCATCATCATCATCATTATTCCTGTTATTACCATTATCATCATTATTATCATTATTACGTATTATTAATTATCATTATCAGTCATTATCAAAATTATCATTGTTACCATTGTCATCATTGTTATTATCATCAACATTATCAATATTATTATTATTATTATTATTATTACTATCATTATTATAATTATTATTACTATCATCATTATGAATACCATTATTAAATTTTATTATCATTATTACAATAGCTATTATTTTTATCAATATTATTATTATCATTACTATTATTATTATCATCATTATCATCATTATTATTTATGATCATTATTACTGTTGGTATTATTTTCATCAATATCATTACTATCATTATCATCATATCTATTTCTTCGAACTCGCGTGTTTACTTGAAATGATAAACTTTTAATGGCGCTCCGCAGAAAGTCTTTATACTAAGTCACAATTATTGGCTTTTCGGTTTTTGTGGCACGCGAGGTCTTAACTCCTACCTGATATTATTTTTCTTGATGACCAGGACCGCATCGTGATTGGAGACGCAGCCAATTCTAATTACCTGGCTGGGGATTCGAACCACGGACTTGTTGGTTGTAAGTCGACGTACTAGCCAATGCACCACCAAATAGCATCAATATTTACCTATTTGAGAGAGAGAGAGAGAGAGAGAGAGAGCGAGAGAGAGAGAGAGAGAGAGAGAGAGAGAGAGAGAGAGAGAGCTAGTGAAGTGTTTGTATCTTCCCCCAATATCAATCTATCTCTTCTCTCTCTCTCTCTCTCTCTCTCTCTCTCTCTCTCTCTCTCTCTCTCTCTCTCTCTCTCTCTCGCTGACTCTTTCTTTCCCTGCAGTGAAGATTAAAGAAGACCTAAGGCAGATGGAGTTGATTTAATGCTGAAATGGAGGGAGTGAGGGAGGGGATGGATAGGGAGGGAGAAAAGGAAGGGAGGGAGAAAGGGAGGGAAGGGGAAAGGGAGGGAAGGAAGGGATAGAGGGGAAAGGTGTTGTGGGTCAAGAATGGATAGTCAGGGGTAGGAGGAGGGATGGAGGCAAGAAGGGAGGAAGGAAGGAAAGAAGGGGAGAAGGAAAGATGGGGGAGCAAGGAAGGAAGGGGGAGGAATTAAATAGAGATAATTCCTTAATGTTCTGCTTAAAAGATTGGGTCATTATGTCAGACAAAGACATAGCTGTGTGTGTGTGTGAATATCTAAAAGCGAGAGAGAGAGAGAGAGAGAGAGAGAGAGAGAGAGAGAGAGAGAGAGAGAGAGAGAGAGAGAGAGAGAGAGAGAGAGAGAGAGAGAGAGAGAGAGAGAGAGAGAGAGAGAGAGAGAGAGAGAGAGAGAGTCCTTTTTATACATATTTTTTCTATACAACCTCTAAATTGATTACTTAATTAATTCAAAAACTTATTATTCTGTCTGTCTGATCTGTCTGTCTGTCTGTCTGTCTGTCTGTCTGTCTGTCTGTCTGTCTGTCTGTCTGTCTGTCTGTCTGTCTCTCTCTCATTCTCTCTGTGTCTGTGTTCGCCCTAACTTCATTTAGCGCCTAACTTCCCTATGCAAACACTTCCCTGCGCCTGAAAATAATTAAAAACTTTCGTTACGGTGAGAGTAAAATCCGAGTTCATTTGTATGCTAGGAGAGGCTCCATTACCGGACCTTTAAATATTCACAAAACGAAGGAATAAGGCTTAGCGGAGGGGGCGATGGGGTGTTGTTGTTGTTACTGGTAGTAGAATCAGTAGATGTAGTAGTGGTAGTTGGACAAGAATGGTAAATAAATGCAACAGGGGGCAGGAATAACAGTAGCAGCAGTAGTGGTGATGATGGTGGCGGTAGTAGTAGTATAGTAGTAGTAGTAGTAGTAGTAGTAGTAGTAGTAGTAGTAGTAGTAGTATTAGTAGTATTAGTAGTAGTAGTAGTAGTAGTGGTAGCTGGACAAGAATGGTAAATAAATGCAACAGGGGGCAGGAATAACAGTAGCAGCAGTAGTGGTGATGATGGTGGCGGTAGTAGTAGTAGTAGTAGTAATAGTAGTGGTAGCTGGACAAGAATGGTAAATAAATGCAACAGGGGGCAGGAATAACAGTAGCAGCAGTAGTGGTGATGATGGTGGCGGTAGTAGTAGTAGTAGTAGTAGTAGTAGTAGTAGTAGTAGTAGTAGTAGTAGTAGTAGTAGTAGTAGTAGTAGTAGTAGTAGTAGTAGTAGTAGCTGGACAAGAATGGAAAATAAATGCAACAGGGGGCAGGAATAACAGTAGCAGCAGTAGTGGTGATGATGATGGTGACGGTAGTAGTAGTAGTAGTAGTAGTAGTAGTAGTAGTAGTAGTAGTAGTAGTAGTAGTAGTAGTAGTAGTAGTAGTAGTAGTAGTAGTAGTAGTAGTAGTAGTAGTTATGGTAGTAGAAGTGGTAGTAGTTGTGGCAGTAGTAGCTGTAGTAGTAGTAATAGTAGTAGTAGCAATAGTAGTAGTGGCAGTAGTAGTAGTAGTAGTAGTAGTAGTAGTAGTAGTAGTAGTAGTAGTAGTAGCAGTAGTAGTAGTAGCAGTAGTAGTAGTAGTAGTAGTAGTAGTAGTAGTAGTAGTAGTAGTAGTAGTAGTAGTAGTAGTAGTAGTAGTAGTAGTAGGACAGGAACGGTAAATAAATGCAACAAGGGGCAGGAATAACAGTAGCAGCATGAGTAGTGATGAAGGTGGTGGTAGTAGTAGTAGTAGTCAAATTTAATACTCATATATGAAAATATATAATTGCCCAATTAACTAACAAAGCCAATTAGAGGACGAGTTCTTTTTAATGATGCCGTAATATCAAACAACTCGGCTACTGTGCATTACTTTCTCTTTATTCACTTTATTAGGCTTTTTGATAGTTTTTTAGGTTGTTATTTTAATGGCAAAAGAGCGGAACCATTCTCTGTAATTACTCTCATATCTGTCTCTCTATCTGTATCTATCTGTCTGTCTGTCTGTCTGTCTGTATTTGTCTGTCTGTTTGTCTATCTGTATTTGTCTGTCTGTCTATCTGTATATGTCTGTCTAGTCTATCTGTATGTGTCTGTCTGTCTACCTCTGTCTCTATATTCCTCGTCCCAATTTTTTTTCCGTCCATATCTTTCTTATCTAATTGGTTTCCTTTTTCCTCTATATCCTCCGTTTTCAAGCAATTTTTTCTCCTATTCCACATTATCTTTTAATTATCTCTTCCTACTTATTTCCTTTATTTCCTCCATGCTTTTCCATCTCCCCCCTTCGATATCTCTTTCATCTTACCACCCTCCAATCCTTCTTATTATAGTCCTTCCCATTACCTCCATCTTGTTCCCTTCTTCACTCTCTGCCCTTCCATTTCCCATCATTAATCTTCCATCATCACCACAGACTTTTACCTTCAAATTTTCTCCTCCCTGCATATCCATAGGCATACCGAAAAAACAAAAAACAAAAGAAAAGAACAATGTAAACAATTTAAGTGGCACAACAACAACAACAACAACAACAACAACAACAACAACAACAACAATGATAGCAAATAACGTATTGCTACAAGTTGGCAAGAGGTTCGTCAAATGAGTTGCAGTTGTGTAACATTACTTTCCGTTCAAATGCTTGCATAAATAAGGCTCGTTATCTGCACCTAATTTTGTTGGAAGCCCTCAATCTTAAGCTTCCTATCATCATCATCTTCCCTCATTACCTCTTTACCTCCTCCTCCTCCTCCTCCTCCTCCTCCTCCTCCTCCTCCTCCTCCTCCTCCTCCTCATCTCACTCCTCCTCCTCCTCCTCCTCCTCCTATTGCGTCATCTTCTTTTACCTCCTTTTCTTTCTACTCCTCCTTCCCTGACTTCTTCTCTTCCCCCTCATATTGCACATCTCCTTTTACCTCTTTTTCTTCCTCCTCCTCCTTCCCTGACTTCTCCTCCTTCTCATATTGCGTCATCTCCTTTAACCTCCTCTTTTTTTCCATCCCCATTTCCTCTTTATGAATATACTCATTTCGTCTCCTTTCGCCATATGTCGCCATTCTTCCATATCCCATTCCTCCTCTCTCCTCCTCCTCCTCCTCCTCCTCCTCCTGTATTCCATCCTGTTTGGGGATGACGGACTCCACCTCAGCCCCGTTGGCCACGCAAGATTAGGACGTCTGCTAAATGATAAAGTTTCTTCTTACAGATCAAAAAACGACGAGCGGACGGCGGTAGCAGCATCACCTTAACCCCTTTCTTACCCCACAGCAACGCTGGGTCACGTTCCGTTTCCGCAAATACTAATCAAAGTAACGTAATCAAGCGCTCTGTTACAGTGGACCCTAGACACCCTGCCTGTAAACCCTCACGCAAGGTTACCAAAACTACTAAGGAACTTAAATTACTCTACACAAATGCCAGAAGCATTATTTTAAAGCGTAACGAATTATTAGCATACGTTGTTGCCGAAACGCCAGATATCGTTAGTATCACTGAGAGTTGGGTCAACACAAAAGATAAACACTTATTAGCTGAAATAGCCATTCCAGGCTATAAGACATTCCTAAATTGTCGCACGCATAAAGCAGGTGGAGGTGTCATTCTTTACATCAAAGATAATTTGCAAGCAATCGAAATCGATAAAGTAAATCAAGATCATTATGACTCAGTCTACGCAAAGATTAAGCTAAACGGTAAATTCCTAACTATTGGGACAATATATCGTCCTCCCAAATCAAATGCGGAAGTCGATTGCCTCCTCTATGACGAGATAAAGTCAGTTGTCAACAATAATAACGATACAATTATATGTGGAGATTTTAACCTACCTCGTATAAACTGGAATAATAATTCTGCTGATAGAGAAGGTATGCGATTGCTTGACATGGTAAACGAAGTATATTTAAATCAGGTGGTCCGTGAGCCTACAAGGGATAATAGTATCCTAGATTTAGTTTTCACTACCGACATTGATCTGATTGATTACTGCGATATAGGTGAACGTCTAGCAAACAGCGATCACAGGTTAATCAGATGCGGCATAAATTGCAATGTAGACATCACAGAAAATCGGTTATTAGTTCCCAATTATAATAAAGCGGATTTCACGAAGATCAGCAGGGTACTAAGCGAAGTTGATTGGATTGACCTACTAAACGGTAATAATGCGGAAAACATGTGTAATGTATTCACAAATAAACTCCGATCGGTGGTTGAAAAACATGTTCCCATGGTAGGAAAACGTCTGAATAACATAAACAGACCCAGTTGGATGACTAATGAGATTCAACAAATCATTGGCAGAAAGCGCCGAGCGTATAAAGTTTACAAGCGATCAAATGCGGAGGGCGATTATAGAGAATACAATGACGTAAAACGACGATGCAAGGGATTAATTAAGACTAAAAAGCGCGAGTATGAAGAAAAAATTGCAAAGGAATCCAAATCAAACCCGAAAAGGTTCTTTCAATACGTTCGAAGTAAGAAAAACGTCAAAACTAGTATTGGCCACTGAAAGATAAAAATAACATCTTGGTAAATGATAATAAGAGCATGGCAGTCGTACTCAATGCTTACTTTAATGCGGTATTTATTAAAGAAGACGAAGCTCCATTACCAGAACCAGTAAACATGTATGCGGGACTCGAAAGTGATAGATTGGAAATAGGAGAGATAACAGTAGACGAAGTATCAAAGTATTTGCAGAAACTTGACCCAGCAAAATCCGTGGGGGTGGACGAAATCTCGCCGCGATTACTTCGCGAATGTCACAGTCAACTTTCGCTTCCACTAAAGATTATCCTCAATAAATCGCTAATGGACAAAAATGTTCCTAGTATGTGGAAATTAGCTAATGTTACACCGATATTCAAGAAAGGGAGTAAGAGCCTCGCAAGTAATTATCGCCCTATTAGTCTAACGTCTGTGATTGTTAAAATATTTGAGAAAATATTGCGGGATAAAATAGTGTCTTTTCTCGATGAAAATAACTCAATATTAAACTCGCAGCATGGATTTCGAAATAAGAGATCCTGCTTAACAAACCTACTGGAATTTTTTAATGTCATTTATTCAAACTGGGACGCTAAAATTCCCTCGGATGTAATATACCTTGATTTTCAGAAAGCCTTCGATACAGTTCCCCATAAGCGACTTTTGACCAAGCTAAGGGCACATGGCTTGGGAGAGCAACTATGTTCATGGATTGGCGATTGGCTTTCAAATCGTAAACAACGGGTAGTAATAAATGGTGAAACATCTGATTGGTTAGATGTTACTAGTGGGGTGCCTCAGGGCTCGGTCTTGGGTCCCACTCTTTTTCTGATATATATCAACGATCTGGACTGCGGACTTGTATCTAAAATATCGAAATTTGCAGACGACACCAAATTAGGCGGTAAAGCATATACTAGAGAAAACTGCGAACTCATACAAAGTTACCTCGACAAACTATCAGACTGGAGTGATAAATGGCTATTAAAATTCAATTCCGATATATGTAAAGTAATGCATATAGGCAACGATAACCTCAAATATAACTATCAAATGCAAAATAAATCGTTAACTGAAGTACAGCAAGAAAAGGATTTAGGTGTCATCATCAGTAATGATCTTAAAACCAGTCCGCATTGCCTAGCTGCCAGTAAAAAGGCGAATATGATGTTGGGCTTTATAAACGCAATTTTGAACACAAAACTCCGAAAGTAATGACACAATTATACACGTCCTTGGTTAGGCCACACTTGGAATATGCCGTCCAATTCTGGTCGCCCTGTTTCGTAAAAGACCAAGCAAAATTGGAATCAGTGCAAAGAAGAGCAACCAAACAAATTCCATCTCTGCGAAATTCATCTTATGAAGAGAGACTGCGGAAACTTAATATGTTTTCCTTAAAGGATCGTAGAATCCGTGGGGACTTGATAGAAACCTTTAAGATCCTAAAAGGATTTGATGTCATTAATCAAGAGAACCTATTCGAGCTTTCAACTCAAGTGACAACAAGAAATAATGGTTTAAAACTAAACGGTCAACGTTGCATCACTGATCTCCGTAAAAAATATTTCAATGTGAGAGTCGTTGATCGATGGAACAAGTTACCAGCAAATGTTGTCGAAGCCAGCACAATAACTACATTTAAAAACAGACTTGACGCGCACTGTAAAGTAAATGGGTATTGATAGTGCCCTGCGAATTCATATTTAGTCCCCCGGATCAATTAGTTGTAGTGGTAGTGGTAGTTGTAGTTAGTATATTTCATACCCTATTTTTCTGCACTACTTCCGTGTTCCTATCTTCTTTTAAGGACATGGTATCCTTTTCCAACTGTTTTCTTACAAGTAGCAGATAGTTAGTAGTATGTAGTTCAGCAGATACCCTCGTCATGGACCAATAGGTCTCCTGGTGTCTGTTATTCCTATGTAATCCTATGTAATCCTCCTCCTCCTCCTCCTCCTCCTCCTCCTCCTCTCCTCTTCCTCTTCCTCTTCCTCTTCCTCTCCTCCTCCTCCTCCTCCTCTTCCTCCTCCTCCTTCTCCTCCTCCTTTTACTCTTCCTCGTTGCACTATCCACCCTCGTCTCTTCCTCTTCGCACTCTCTTCCCTCACCACTTCCTCCTCCATTCCACAAACACACCCTAAGAAAGTAAAAAATGCGATGAAAAAGAGTGGAAAGAAACAGGCCACCAGCTGCGGGTTCGGATATTAATTTGCGGCGAAATAAATTCTCGAAAATAAATTCACTCTTCGCTAACAGCCACGGCGACTCCGACCTCCGCCATCAGGAAACTGTCGAGGAGGGTTTTCCAGCCTCACACTATTTTGGAACCACAGTAATAAAAGGAAATGGTGATGGTGATGGTGGGCTGTTGGGTAACGATAGTGATAGTGGTGGTGTTGATAGTGGTGGTGTTGTTAGTGGTGGTGGTGGAGTTAGTGGTAGTGGTGGTGGGCTTTTTGGTAACGAAAGTGATAGTAGGGGTGGTGTTGGTGTTGTTAGCGGTGGTGGTGTTATTATTAGTGGTGGTGGTGGCGGCAATGGTGGTGGACCCTAAAGTGTTCCTGAAGGAGGTGAAGGAGGAGCAGAGGTAGATCTTCGTCACTGTAATAATTCTTCATGGGCTCAAGCGTAACGACAAAGAGTCCAAAGGAGATGTCAGGTTAACTTACATGGTTTCCGTAAGTAAACAAACTGGAAATGTTGTGAGAGTAGTATGACAGTGTGTGTGTGTGTGTGTGTGTGTGTGTGTGTGTGTGTGTGTGTGTGTGTGTGTGTGTGTGTGTGTGTGTGTGTGTGTGTGTGTGTGTGT
Source organism: Chionoecetes opilio (assembly GCA_016584305.1). Classification (NCBI taxonomy): domain Eukaryota; kingdom Metazoa; phylum Arthropoda; class Malacostraca; order Decapoda; family Majidae; genus Chionoecetes; species Chionoecetes opilio. Next base: position 38,431 of record JACEEZ010020349.1, on the reverse strand, counting down.
GTGTGTGTGGTGTGTGTGTGGTGTGTGTGTGTGTGTGTGGTGGTGCGTGCGTGCGTGCGTGCGTGCGTGCGTGCGTGGGTGGTGGGTGGGTGGGTGTGTGTTAAGGAGAATGTGGCCGAAAGTATGTGATTGGTTACGGTGTTGTGAGTGGATGTGAAGAATAGAAAGTAAGGTAAGAAAAATGGTCTGGCTGTGGTGTGGCTGTGGTCTGGCTGTGGTGTGGCTATGGTGTGGCTGTGGTCTGGTTGTGGTGTGGCTGTGGTCTGGCTGTGGTGTGGCTATGGTGTGGCTGTGGTCTGGCTGTGGTGTGGCTATGGTGTGGCTGTGGTCTGGCTGTGGTGTGGCTATGGTGTGGCTGTGGTCTGGTTGTGGTGTGGCTGTGGTCTGGCTGTGGTGTGGCTGTGGTCTGGCTGTGGTGTGGCTGTGGTCTGGCTGTGGTGTGGCTATGGTGTGGCTGTGGTCTGGTTGTGGTGTGGCTGTGGTCTGGCTGTGGTGTGGCTATGGTATGGCTGTGGTCTGGGTGTGGTGTGGCTATGGTGTGGCTGTGGTCTGGTTGTGGTGTGGCTGTGGTGTGGCTGTGGTGTGGCTGTGGTCTGGCTGTGGTGTGGCTGTGGTGTGGCTGTGGTGTGGTGTGGTGGTTGTGGTGTGGCTGTGGTGTGGCTGTGGTGTGGCTGCGGTGTGGCTGTGGTGTGGCTGTGATGGCTGTGGTGTGGCTGTGATGGCTGTGGTGTGGCTGTGGTGTGGCTGCGGTGTGGCTGTGATGGCTGTGGTGTCTGTGGTATGGCTGTGGTGTGGTGTGCTGTGGCTGTGATGGCTGTGGTGTGGTGTGGTGTGGTGTGGTGTGGCTGTGGTGGCTGTGGTGTGGTGTGGTGGTTGTGGTGTGGTGTGGTGGTTGTGGTGTGGCTGTGGTGTGGCTGGTGTGGTTGTGGTGTGGCTGGTGTGGCTGTGATGTGGCTAGTGTGGTGGTAAAAATGGAGCTTGGCGGAGATGAAGCGCAGTGTGGCAAGATATTTCTACTCAAGTTTTAATAAAGAAAGATCTTCACGAGATTATACTTTTTCGAAAGATAAAGTTTTTGAATTTACATTAAGTTTCAAACCCAGAAACTCTCCTTCCCTGGAAGAATTGTTTATTAACGTTACTTTCGAAAGAAAGAGAGAGACAAAAATAAAAGAGGTGAATAAGAAATATGGAAAGTTGCGAAGAAGAAAAGAAATACAAAAACTCTTACTGTAACTAATTCAGTGTTCGCATCACATAAACATGCTTCTGCCTTTCTTTTTTTTCTTGTATCATCAACTATTCTCTCTTCAGTGTACATTCTCTCTCTCTCTCTATCTCTCTCTCTGTGTCTCTATCTCTCTCTCTCTCTCTCTCTCTCTCTCTCTCTCTCTGTCTCTATCTCTCTCTCTCTCTCTCTGTCTCTATCTCTCTCTCTCTGTCTTATCTGTCGGTCTGTCTGTCTCTATCTATCTCTCTATCTATCATCTCTCTATCTATCAGTCTCTCTATCTATCAGTATCGCTATCTATCAGTCTCTCTCTCTCTCTCTCTCTCTCTCTCTCTCTCTCTCTCTCTCTCTCTCTCTCTCTCTCTCTCTCTCTCTCTCTCTCTAATCGCACGTCCTATTCACCACCACTACCACCACCACCAAACTCTATACATCCATGTAACTAGTGAGATATCTATTAATAACTCCTTAATAGCAGTTCTGGGAGGTAACTTCCGTACCAAAGTTGTGATGAGTTTCGATTAATTTTAAGGAGAACATAGACTAATTACCACACAGCCATCAGCCTTGGGAGCCTCGTAACGAAGAGGGATTTTGGAGGACGAAGGGGAAATGAAAAAATAAAGAGATTGAGCGAGTGAGACATAAAGAACCATACCTCTATCCATCTTACGAATCTTCTTTCCTAATCTTCACTCAAAGGATGTAAATACCTAAACACAAGGCTTAAACCATAGTCTTATAATCTATTTTTTAAGGTTGACTGTCTGAGGAGAGTCGTAGAGAGACGTGTGTGTCCTGAAATATAAATTCTGGACCCTCCTTTGATGCTCACGGGTGCTACAGTACGATAACTTCAGCTGTATCGTGGCATTAGCATCAACACCCCCTTGTGTCCTCCGTTGCTCCTCCATCCTCCTTGGTACTACCCTAACCCTGAGACCTTCCTCCTAAGCCCCTGGTGGTGGCATACGTAACTATTATACATGGAGCGTCCCTGGTTGGAATTTTAATACGTTCTCGTCTAGTCTAGTCTCCCTCTCTCTGTGGTGTGCTGGTGTGTGATGTGTGTGATGTATTCTGTCTGTTGTGTGTGTCGGTGTGTGTGTGTGGTGTGTGTGTGTGTGTGTGTTGCTATGATGTGTGTGTCATACTATCGCTTGGCATCTGTCTCGAGTATAAGATGGAGAAAGACAAGAACGTGGTGAAATAAGTATCGTGTTTCCAGATGTGTGGTGGGGTGATGGTGTGTAAACTTCAGGTTAACTAAAAATGTATATGTTAAAAAGTTTTTTGAGATTTTGAGATACAGATATCGACAGTCGACATTAAAGCAACAACAAATAGCTCACAACCAGCTATAAGAGGACAAACGCCCACCACACACACGCAACACACAACTCTTTCCAACACGCCAGCGACACTAACAACACACATCACAGCATACACACCACACACAACACAACCCCACACACACCACCACACAACGAACCGACACACAACACACACACAACACACAACACACACAACACACAACACAACACTACAACACAACCACACTACACAACACCACACACACCACACACACCACACACACACCCACACACACACACACCACACACACCACCCACACACACACACACACCACACACCACACACACACCACACACACACACACACACACACACACAACACACCACCACACACCCACAACACCACACACACACACACACCCACACACACCCACACACCCACACACCACACACACACACACACACACACACACCACACACACACACACACACACACACACACACACACACACACACACACACACACACACACACACACACACACACACACACACACACACACACAAATGTCAGTCAGTTATCACTCCTAACATATATATTAACTTGCATAACTATTACTAGTGAATTACACCTAATTATCAAACAAGGGTCACACGTATTATAACTTCCATACAGGATATGTGCATGTAATTAACATCAAAAGAATCAGTGTATTTTTAGAAACATTATAAACATATAATTATATATCTATGTACGTATGTATATATAATTATACGTTTATCTTTCCTCCTCTGTTTCACCGTGAGACCCATGAACACCTTGCACTCTCAAAGTATGTCACAGGACAAATGCCTAGTTGTCAGCATAAAGTATAGGATCAACAAGAAGTGATAAGAAGCCAGAATCACGAGGAGGAGGGGGAGAAGACCTCGGACATCGACGCTACAAACACGCTCTGCTCACTCGCCCCATCCGACACTCCTTGGCTGTGCTCAAGACATTCATTGCACTTGGTTGTAATCTCTACGCTCCTTACTGGACTCTAAATAAATGTGTACAAAGCTGGAAGTACCAATTTAACTCATACCAGATAAGTCTCTACAATATACCGACTTATAAATGGTGACATAAGCGGTGGTGACTGATTTTATCAGTCTTACGTATAACACTATAACGCAGTGTTAACTTACCCCACGCAGTCTACAAGCCAAAACTACAAGCACAAGCCAGCCAGCGACTACCAAGTACTTCTACTACTACAATCAACTCCTACAAGCCGCAACAGAATCTACAATCAATAGAATCTACAAGAATTGCTACAGCCCCACGAGCAATTCAGCCGGCAACTGCTATATCTACAAGTACTACAATCAACAACCATCTCCTACAAGCAGCAACTACCTACAAGAATCTACGAGTCTACAAGCAACTACAGAGTGGAGTGGAGAGAGACGGACACACCCGTCTCATGCTTCATCAGCGCATTCCGCAGTCACAAGGTCGACGCGTCAACTCCTGCCACCCACCCATCGCTGCCAGGCAACGACATCTCAGCTCTACCGGCTCTAATTATCTTCCGCCCCGAATACGAAGATCTTCTCTTTATAATGTTTCTACCTATGTTAATTATCCATTTTGACTATTACTTATCTACATATTACTAGGTTACTTACACCACAGTTACCCACACTGGTACACTGATACACCCACACAGATTGTATCAGGCGAGGTCTCGTCAATTTTTCCTTATATGTCTACAGTCCATTACATTCTTTTACTGACACAGTACTATTACTAGTAGGTACATATATTGTTATACTATGCACACAGCAGCAGCTCTACAGTCAGACGAGCCTTCGTCATTACTTGACTCATTCAGGGTTTTTAACGATTACTTGACAATTTACGATTACGATTTCATTACTTGAAAATATATGTTCTCAATTTTTCCCTGTAATTTTCACAGCTACTTTCGCTGACAGTTGAGTTTGCTAGCTACCATCTCCAGTACACCTACACTTGAAACACTTAACACTTGAAATTATTGCCAGTGATTTTTACACATTGTGGATTTCCCCACGCTAGTACTGACACATATGTATACTTTTCTCGGCCATGTCATTTTCTTTGATGTTGAACATCATGTAATCCATTGTTTTCCATATTTTTCTGTGTATTTAGCTCAGAGTTTACTCACTTTTAGCGATAGGAATTATGCTTTGGGAAGTTTATAGTTTATATTTTATATATATATTTAGCCTTTAGTTAGGTGTACCATTTGTTATTCCCTAGCTAATTCTTATGTGCCTAATTTGAGGACAAATTATATAGCGGCCCGAGCAATGTCAGTCAGTTATCACTCCTAACATATATATTAACTTGCATAACTATTACTAGTGAATTACATCTAATTATCAAACAAGGGTCACACGTATTATAACTTCCATACAGGATATGTGCATGTAATTAACATCAAAAGAATCAGTGTATTTTTAGAAACATTATAAACATATAATTATATATCTATGTACGTATGTATATATAATTATACGTTTATCTTTCCTCCTCTGTTGCACCGTGAGACCCATGAACACCTTGCACTCTCAAAGTATGTCACAGGACAAATGCCTAGTTGTCAGCATAAAGTATAGGATCAACAAGAAGTGATAAGAAGCCAGAATCACGAGGAGAAGGGGGAGAAGACCTCGGACATCGACGCTACAAACACGCTCTGCTCACTCGCCCCATCCGACACTCCCTGGCTGTGCTCAAGACATTCATTGCACTTGGTTGTAATCTCTACGCTCCTTACTGGACTCTAAATAAATGTGTACAAAGCTGGAAGTACCAATTTAACTCATACCAGATAAGTCTCTACAATATACCGACTTATACACACACACACACACACACACCACACACACACACACAACACACACACACACACACACACACACACACACACCAACCACACACACACACACACACACACACACACACACACACACACACACACACACACACACACACACACACACACACACACACACACACACACACACACACACACACACACACACACACACACACACACACACACACACACACACACACACACACACACACACACACACACACACACACACACACACCACACACACACACACAACAACCACACACACACACACACACACACACACACCACACACACACACACACACACACACACACACACACACACACACACACACACACACACACACACCACACACACACACACACACACACACACACACACACACACACACACACACACACACACACACACTACACACAACACTACACACACACACACACACACACACACACACACACACACACACACACACACCATCGCCAAAATTGAATTAAACAAGCCTAAACAATAATTATGAGAAAGTTCGAGAGTTTCCAGCATTCTATAGAGATCTCAAATGAACGCCCACACTAGAGGAGTTCGAATTACCATAAAAATAATAGGCAAAAAAAACAGAATAGAAAAAATATCCCTGGCGTTGAATATTAAACATTAATTTCGTGGATGGGCTCGAGAGTGAAATCCAATCACAGTCTTGTTTTCCTCCATTCCAGTTTTCTCTAATTGAAGGAGGGACTTATTTATCCCGAAAATAATTTATACCAACGCATCTTTTCACGACAAACTCATCCAATTCTACTCACCAGACGAGGTAGAGAACGATGAAGAAAAATAGGTGAGAAAATTGAGTTGGTAGTAGGATGTGGAGATATAAATTGAAGGTAACAGAAGAAAAATAACTATAATGTCGCTTAACAGCATTACTAGTTTTAAAGGCGACTCGATTCTATATAGTTCTTTATATCGTAGCTAGTGTGAATGCGAGAGAAGAGTAAGAAAAGGATAGAACATGGAAAAGAAAGCTGAAAAAGAGAAAGCGAGACATGATGGAGGAAAAAATAGAAAGAGGAGACACGATTGAGAATTTTGAGAAGAGTAAAAGTATGCTGCGAAAGTGAAGAAGGGAGGAGGATGAATAGAAAGGAGGATACACAAGAGAAAGGAGGATAAGGAGACGAAAGAAGAGAAGCAGAGGAAAGAAGATGCAAACAAAGGGAAAAGTCGAACAGGAAGAGAAGGAAGAGGAGGAGGAAAAAAAGAGAAGGAGGAGGAGAAAGAGGAGGAGAACAGAAAACAAAAGAACAGTCGTTAAAAGAGAAGAAGGGGAGGAGTTGTTGGAGAAAGAGAGAAGGAAAAAGTTGCAAGTAGGTTGAGGAGGAGGAGGAAGAGGAAAAGGAGAAGGAAAAATAAGAGGAGGAAGAGGAGGAAGAGGAGGAGGAGGAGGAGGAGGAGGAAGAGAAGGAAGAGAAGGAGGAGGAGGAGGAGGAGGAGGAGGAGGAGGAGGAGGAGGAGGAGGAGGAGGAGGAGGAGGAGGAGGAGAAGAAGGAGGAGGAGGAAGAGGGGGAGGAGGAAGAGTAGGAGGAGGAGGAAGAGAGGAGGAGGATTTTTTACATATAGGATTACATAGGAGTAACAGACACCAGGAGACCTATTGGTCCATAGCGAGGGTATCTGCTGAACTACATACTACTAACTATCAACTACTTGTAAGAAAACAGTTGGAAAATGATACCATGTCCCTAAAGAGGATAGGAACATGGAAGTTTCATAGTGCAGAATGATAGGATATGAAAAATACTAACTATAACTACCACTACAACTAATCAATACGGGGGACTAGATACGAATTCGCACTATCAATACCCATTTACTTTACAGTGCGCGTCAAGTCTGTTTTTGAATGTAGTTATTGTGTTGGCTCCGACAACATTTGCTGGTAACTTGTTCCATCGATCAACGACTCTAACATTGAAATAATTTTTACGGAGATCGGTGATGCAACGTTGACCGTTTAGTTTTAAACCATTATTTCTTGTTGTCACTTGAGTTGAAAGCTCGAATAGGTTCTCTTGATTAATGACATCAAAACCTTTTAGGATCTTAAAGGTTTCTATCAAGTCCCCACGGATTCTACGATCCTTTAAGGAAAACATATTAAGTTTCCGCAGTCTCTCTTCATAAGATGAATTTCGCAGAGATGGAATTTGTTTGGTTGCTCTTCTTTGCACTGATTCCAATTTGGCTTGATCTTTTACGAAACAGGGCGACCAGAATTGAACGGCATATTCCAAGTGCGGCCTAACCAAGGACGTGTATAATTGTGTCATTACTTTCGGAGTTTTATGTTCAAAGTTACGTTTAATAAAGCCCAACATCATATTTGCCTTTTTACTGGCAGCTAGGCAATGCGAACTGGTTTTCAGATCATTACTGATGATGACACCTAAATCCTTTTCCTGCTGTACTTCAGTTAACGATTTATTTTGCATTTGATAGTTATATTTGAGGTTATCGTTGCCTATATGCATTACTTTACATTTATCGGAATTGAATTTTAATAGCCATTTATCACTCCAATCTGATAGTTTGTCGAGATCACTTTGTATGAGTTCGCAGTTTTCTCTAGTATATGCTTTACCGCCTAATTTGGTGTCATCTGCAAATTTTGATATTTTAGATACAAGTCCGCAGTCCAGATCGTTGATATATATCAGAAAAAGAGTAGGACCAAGACCGAGCCCTGAGGCACCCCACTAGTGACATCTAACCAATCAGATGCCTCACCATTTATTACTACCCGTTGTTTACGATTTGAAAGCCAATCGCCAATCCATGAACATAATTGCTCTCCTATGCCATGTTGGAGGGAGGAGTTGGAGGAGGAGGAGGAGGATAAGAGGATGAGAGAGGAGGGGAGGAGGAGGAGGAGGACGAGGAGGAGGACTGGATGGAGTAGGAGGAGGAGTAGGC
>JACEEZ010020349.1:0-25000 GCA_016584305.1 Chionoecetes opilio | reverse complement strand
GATCTTTGGGCAATGCTGGGACCTAACACACCACACACCCCCATCCCCTTGCTCAAGGGAGACAGTACCGCCCGAATTTCAGTGGAAAAATACCTGGGATAGAGCGGGGTCGGGGATCGAACACCGGACCAGTCCAGGGCATGTAGTACGGTACGGTACGATAATATTTTTCGTAATTCGTACCTCAGATAAATACAGTACCGTAATTAGAGAGAACTGCAACTCCGAAATGCCAGGGGTCGCTGGCAGTTTTAACTCACAATTTGGTGAAAAGTTGGTCAACTTGAAAGAAAAATATGGGCTTACTCCACTGCACTTAAAACACAAAAGTATAATATTAAGAACGATTTTCTTCTATATGTATATTGTATAGAAGCCTGATTCTGTAAAACATTGTATATAACCAAATAACCATGGAGGTTATAGTTGAGGAGGCGAGGTAAATGCTACTCTATGATATTATATAGTCAATAACGTATGTTTAGAAGTTATCTATACCTAGGCAGTCATATGTTCCTGTTATTATTATGTATCAATCAGATAGAAAGCCTGGAAGTGCAATGAGTCGACGCGTGAAGTCGTAATGTTTTGATTCAATCTCCCCGCCACAATCTCCCCGCCCACCACTCCCCGCCGCGGCACGTCGCCTCCACAATTATAACCTACATTGTCGCAGCAACAAGCCGATTTCGGCATTCTTTATTCTTCGTTTTTCCAAGGAATTGCTAATTGTATTTTGACAAGCGTTTGCCAGACGCAGCAGTACTGTCTTAGAAAACAGTGTGAACATCGCCCAAATTTTACATACCACAATATACATGTAAAAAATATATTAAGCTTTGATACTCGAGGCGAGTAATTTGCATTAAATTGCTATTATAGAACGTTCCATCGTAATGCATGTCATCCATATAATTAGTAGAACAACAGAAGAACTATATTTTTTGGTATTCAGATGCGGTGCATCAATGTTTATCTCGAAATTAATTTATGAACAGCCCTTGCTGTGCAGGCGAAAAACGCGGGAAATGCGAGCTGGAGGACCAACAAACTCCACTTGCCGCCCGTGTTTGCCAGCTTATGGTAATTTTCCCCTACCAAATATATGTTTATCAGTATAAAAAATATACTGTTATCTTCGGAAATGCTTGTTCTATAATATTATCAAATAAAAAACCGTAAAACACACTAAAGAAAGGCCAGTATGAGACTCTCAAGAAATATGCATGAACTTAATATTCACCAACTCCAGCTCCCATTTAATATTTTGCGAGAAAACTTTTTACATGGACAATATCAATAGAAGCGGAATTTAATCAGTTTTCCATTGATATATTTCGTTTTCTGATAAATAAATTAGAACCATGCATAAATTAGCGTTAACTAAATAAATAACATCATGAAATCGGGTAATTTTTCCCGAAAGATAAGGTTATTTATTTAGTTAACGCTAATTTATACATGGTTCTAATTTATTTATCAGAAAACAAAAATATCAATGGAAAGCTAATGAAATTCCGCTTCTATTGATGTTCTCCACGTAAAATGTTTGCGAGCAAAATATTAAATGGGAGCTGGCGCTGGTGAATATTAAGTTCATGCATATTTCTTGAGAGTCTCATAATGGCCTTTCTTTAGTGTGTTTTACGGTTTTTTATTTGATAATATTATAGAACAAACATTTCCGAAGACAACAGTATATATTTTATACTGATAAACATATATTTGGTAGGGGAAAATTACTATAAGCTGGCAAACACGGGCGGCAAGTGGAGTTTGTTGGTCCTCCAGCTCGCTCCGACGGGCGGCATTTGGCTTGAAGGGGGCGGCATTTGGCTTGAAGACGCTAGATCGTGACGTCAGTGCAAGACACCTATAATACATACATATCATAGTTACCTCCTAACCCCGAGACTTACAAAGCATTAACTATATATATATATATATATATACTAGCCGCAAAGCCGCCCTCCGGGCGGTCTTTTTGGCTAGCTCCTGCGAAGGGCTATTGGTGGGCCTTCGGCCCACCACCTGTGTTTGGTGGGCCTTCGGCCCACCAAACACAGACTCTCCAGATAGCCCCTTCTAACTTTCCTGAAATCATGGATGTAGAAATGTATGTATTAACGCCAACCCATTCACATCACCCCCAACCCATTCACTCACCCATTACCCATCACCCCCCACCCATTCACTCACCCATTACCCATCACCCCCCACCCATTCACTCACCCATTACCCATCACCACACACCCATTCACTCACCCATTACCCATCACCCCCCATCTATTCCCTCACCCATCACCCATCAGCCCCCACCCATTCACTCACCCATCACCCCACACCCATTACCCATCACCCCACCCATTCACTCACCCATTACCCATCATCCTACATCAAGGCTTCCTCAATTCTCGCAACCCACTTTTTTTCACAATTATCGCTAATAGGCTGCTAAAAAAAAGAAAGGAAAAAAGTGATCGGATCATCTCATACGTGGGCTTAAAACCTTCCCCTGGTCAACCTAGTTCCAAAAATGTGGTATATGATGGGATTCCGCCTCGGGGGGCGGAACCTATACCACACATACACACACACAGACATACACACACACTTTCGCTTTTATTAATATAGATTACTAGCCGCAAAGCCGCCCTCCGGGCGGACTTTTTGGCTAGCTCCTGCGGAGAGCTATTGGTGGGCCTTCGGCCCACCACCTGTGTTTGGTGGGCCAAAGGCCCACCAAACACAGACTCTCCAGATAGCCCCTTCTAACTTTCCTGAAATCATGGATGTAGAAATGTATGTATTAACGCCAACCCATTCACACACCCCCAACCCATTCACTTACCCATTATCCATCACCCCCCACCCATTCACTCACCCATTACCCATCACCCCCCACCCATTCACTCACCCATTACCCATGACCACACACCCATTCACTCACCCATTACCCATCACCCCCCATCTATTCCCTCACCCATCACCCATTCACTCACCCATCACCCCACACCCATTACCCATCACTCCACCCATTCACTCACCCATTACCCATCACCCTACATCAAGGTTTCCTCAATTCTCGCAACCCACTTTTTTCACAATTATCGCTAATAGGCTGCTAAAAAAAAAAAAAAAGGTGATCGGATCATCTCATAAGTGGGCTTAAAACCTTTCCTGGTCAACCTGATTCCAAAAATGTGGTATATGATGGGATTCCGCCACGGGGGGCGGAACCTATACCACACACACACACACACAGACACACATACACACACACACACACTTGCGCATATGCATATATATATATATATATATATAATATATATATATATATATATATATATATTAGGGTGCATTAATTTTATGTATTGCATGGTAAAAGCATGATGGTATCAACAATATCTTCCTTCAATCCCACGCCACTTTACTTATCTCCTTGACCTGAGGAGGTTGAGGGATAATCCATGCCACGTCCACACCCAGGCAGCTGGGCAAAATTTCTACCTAGCTAAAGGGCCTGTCACACCTTGGCGTATCGCCTGAACGTATGCCAACGTATGCGAAATATCGAAAATATGTTGGTGTACGTTGGTGTACGCTGATATAAGTTAGGGGTAAGTTGGGGATGCGTCGTTTACGTTAAGAGCACGCTGTGATACGCTGTGAAAATTTGGAACACGTCGAGCCCGCGAAAGATTATTGAGCATGTTCAAAATTTCTCGGCGTACTGAACGTGTGCTTAATACGTTCTGCATAAGTTCCCCGTAAGTTCGTAGTACGTTAGACATACGTTGACATACGCTGACACACGTTAGAGGTACGTTACTCGTAAGTTGGTATACGTTGATGTACGTCGGCTGACGGGGAAAAGTACAGCCAACGTAGTGATAACGAGTTGATAACGTATATGTGCCGTATGTCTAACCAGTCTCGTCTGTAACCAGTCTATCTCCAACGAGTCTCGACGTATTCTGACGTATCCACCTTATGCACAACTTATGCCTGGCGATCGTGTAACGTACATAACTTGTTTCTACAGTACAGCTAGCGTATGTGCCGTACAGCTAGCGAGCATTCGGCGTTTTGGGAACTTATGGGGGGTTTGAGTATATATATGGGTCCCTTGAGTAACTCATCCTCACTTCTTCATGGTCTGTCGTGCTTTCAACCTATCATCAACCCATCATCATCAGAGACCATGGCGGATGATAGGCTGCGACAAGAGAACATGACAGCCGTTTTCCAGCATCAGCAGAATGTAAACCAGTTGGCAGTTTTGCAGCTCCGTGCCTACAGGAGAAGAAGGAGAAGGGAGCAACGGAGGCGGATCTGCACCAGACAATGGATCGCAAGGTGACCACAGTTTGGCATGTACGACCAGCTTCTGGTAGAACTCCGGAACGAGGACCAGGCCTCCTTCATCAATTTCATGAGGATGCCCCCAGAGATGTTCGACGAGCTTGTAGCCAGAGTGGGGCCCAGGATAACAAAGCAGAATACCTGCTACAGGCAGCCGATCGAGCCTGGCCTGAAGCTTGCCCTGACTCTACGTCACCTTGCCTCAGGGAACAAGTATGCCTCCATGAAGTTTGGCTGGAGGGTCCCTCACAACACCCAGTCACTCATGGTGAGAGAAGTGTGCCAGGCAATCATAGACGAGTACCTTGACGAGGTGATGACCTGCCCAAGCGCTCCTCAAGAATGGCAGGCCATTTCTGACCAGTTCATGGCCAAGTGGAACTTCCCCCATACCCTAGGGGCACTTGATGGGAAACATGTTGCCTGCACGTGTCCTCCAAAAAGTGGCTCCATGTATTATAATTACAAGGGGTTCTACTCCATCGTTCTCCTGGCGCTTGTAGATGCCGACTACAAGTTCATCTGGGCAGATGTAGGTGGTAGATATTTAGAATATAATCTCAAAATGTTTCATTTGGTGTAACTGCTTATTTATATTTACAGTTTCATTAAATCCTTTGTTTAATATGTACTTGTTGAGAGGCATGTTGACTGCTTGATGACATCGGCGGGAATGATGTGCTTGAGATCGGCGCGGTATTTATACGTTCTACAGCGGCATAGGTCACGTGTTCGTTGTACGGTGAGGATACGCTGAGGATACGTCGAACACGGCAGACATACGCTACGAATACGTTTAGCATACGTTGGTCATACGCTCGCATATGCTGTGATACGCTGTCATAACTTTGTTATAAGTTAGTGAAACGCTGTCAATACATTAGTCATACGCTATGTATACGTTCAATACGCTATGGATACGCTATGGATACGTCCATTCCAACACCGATGTCGACTTTTCCGATGCAATTCGTTGGGAAGTTGGACGTTCTTGGACTCTGACAATTTTCGAACTATTTTTTGTATACGTCGGCATACGTTCAGGCCATACGCCATGGTGTGACAGGCCCATAATGAAGTCACACGGTGGTGTTAATTAATGGGGTCAAATCTCGCTCACTCTCATTCCACTACCCGCCCATCCACCCACGCCACGCCCTCACTCAATCATTCACCTACCCGCCCATTCACAAACTCCCTCTCTTACTCACTAACCCATCTATTCCCTCACTCAATTCTTCAACACCCCTCCAACCCACTCACTCTCTCACTCACTCCTTCACCCACCCACACCCCTCACTCACTCACTTATTCACGAATCCACCCACGCCTTCACTCACACACCCACCCACGCCCTCACCTACTCACGCCCTCACTCACTCTTCCATCACCAGTGACCATGAACGAGGTTGAAGTGAGGTGGTTATATATATATATATATATATACTAGCCGCAAAGCCGCCCTCCGGGCGGACTTTTTGGCTAGCTCCTGCGGAGGGCTATTGGTGGGCCTTCGGCCCACCACCTGTGTTTGGTGGGCCAAAGGCCCACCAAACACAGACTCTCCAGATAGCCCTTTCTAACTGTCATGAAATCATGGATGTAGAAATGTATATTAACGCCAACCCATTCACATCACCCCCAATCCATTCACTCACCCATTACCCATCACCCCCCACCCATTCACTCACCCATTACCCATCACCCCCCACCCATTCACTCACCCATTACCCATCACCCCCCACCCATTCACTCACCCATTACCCATCATCCCCCACCCATTCACTCACCCATTACCCATCACCCCCCACCCATTCACTCACTCATTAACCATCACCACACACGCATTCACTCACCCATTACCCATACCCCCCACCTATTCCCTCATCCATCACCCATCACCCCCAACCCATCACCCCCCACCCATTCACTCACCCATCACCCCACACCCATTACCCATCACCCCACCCATTCACTCACCCATTACCCATCACCCTACATCAAGGTTTCCTCAATTCTCGCAACCCACTTTTTTTTCACAATTTTCGCTAATAGGCTGCTAAAAAAAAGATAAAAAAAGTGATCGGATCATCTTATAAGTGGGCTTAAAACCTTCCCCTGGTCGACCCGATTCCAAAACTGTGCCATATGAGGGGATTCCGCCACAGGGGGCGGCACCCAGAGCGGACAGACAGACAGACACACACACACACTTTCGCTTATATTATTATTATTATTATTATTATTATTATTATTAATATATATATATATATATATATATATATATATATAATATATATATATATATATATATATATATATATATATATATATATATATATATATATATATATATATATATAATATATTATATATATATATATTAAGGTAGATAGGAACTAGACACATGGCCTGTGTAACTATTAATCATTATCCCCAAGAGTCCCAGGACCCCAGGTCAACACCCAGGCGTTGGATGGAAAATTCCTCCCTGGTAATGAGGTCACACGTTGGTGTTAATGGGGGGGTCAACTCCCACTCCTTGAGTCCCTGACTCCCTGGTCCCTGAGCTGGGGTGAAGTCAAGTGATTTTTACAGATAGATATACATGAAAATAGATAGACAGTATGGATGGTAGCCTACCATCCATACTGCTGGGTACGAAAATGGTTCGATATAAGTACGGAAATAAAAATCGAACTTTCGTACCGTACCGAACTTGAAGAAATATATCGAACCGTAATATCGAACCGTACTTATAGCCCTTAAATTACCGTACCGTACCGTAATTTCGTACCGTACCGTAACGAACCACATGCCCTGCGGACCACAGAATGATGCCGGGCGCCCTAACCAACTGAGCCACACGGACGCGTATACGTGTGTGTGTGTGCGTGTGTGTGTGCGTGTCTGTGTGACGTGTGTGTGTGTGTGTGTATGTGTGTGTGTAGCAAAGACCCTACAAGCAAGATAGGAAAGCAGGTGTTTCGGAGTGTGCTGTCGTGTTTGGACAACCGCTAGGTGGCAGCACTGGCGCTCGTTGTTTTATAGTATACATATTAGTTGTCACACACCATATTTGTATGCCTTTGTGGTGTAGTGGGTAGCGCACCCAGCTGCGGCTCCGCGAGCCCGGGATCAATTCCCAGCTAGTAATAATTTATTTCAGTATATATTTTTATCATGTCTGATTGTGTATGTGTGTGAGTGTGTGGGCTAAAAATACATAGAACATTGACCTTGATGTCAGAGGAAGTAATAATTTGATTTGAATAAGTCTCAATCAACAGTTACATTGGACGCCACAGATGGCGCTCGTGTTAGACATCACAAATTATGCTTAGGCTAGGGCCTCAGCTTTCCTATCTTTCTTGTAGGGTTTTTGGTGTGTAATATGTGTGTGCGTGTATGTGTGGGTAGGGAATCCACGAATGAAGAATTTTATGACCGAAATAGCTTGTATACACATATATTTACTTACTCTCTCTCTCTCTCTCTCTTCTCTCTCTCTCTCTCTCTCTCTCTCTCTCTCTCTCTCCTCTCTCTCTTCTCTCTCTCTCTCTCTCTCTCTCTCTCTCTCTCTCTCTCTCTCTCTCTCTCTCTCTCTCTCTCTCTCTCTCTCTCTCTCTCTCTCTCTTTTCATGATCCTAGACCCACTGTTATTTTTTATCTAAACAATGAAAACTATGTATGGAGACAACCACCATATACATTACAAGGGTATTATAGATCTTATGAGCTAGAAATGTCTTCTATCCTGAGATCATCTATATTAATGTTTAGTCCCTAAAATAAAATATGTACAAGTCTTATACATCGTTCGTCGCTCATAATACATCTATTGTGTGTAGCTGTTGTGAAGACCATGCTTGTTATTGAGAGGGAGGGACCGATAATACAAAAGGGAAGTTTTATTTTTTCATTGTCGTGGGGAAAACTTATATAGCTTATCAATTTCGGATGAATAGATACGAACAAAGGGAAGCATACTAATTAACGAAAAGTTCTCAAGCTAGTGTGGTAAACAATTAATCAAAAGCTTGGCATAATAAAATTTTGGGCGTTGATAAGAGAAATTTGGTAAAAGAGGAATAAAAAAAAGAAGAATTTGAAAAGAAGAATTTAAAAAGAAGAATTTGAAAAGAAGAATTTGAAAAGACGAATAATAAAAAAAAAAAAATTGAAAAGAAGAATTTGAAAAGAAGAATTTGAAAAGAAGAATTTAAAAGAGGAATTTGGTAAAAGAGGAATAAAAAAGAAAAGAAATTGTGTTAGTATTGTAAAAGAATGGCATTAAAATTGATATCTTAGTGTAAGGTGAAGCAGAATTTCATGTACATACAATTTTGTTCTCTACTC
This sequence comes from Chionoecetes opilio, assembly GCA_016584305.1. Classification (NCBI taxonomy): domain Eukaryota; kingdom Metazoa; phylum Arthropoda; class Malacostraca; order Decapoda; family Majidae; genus Chionoecetes; species Chionoecetes opilio. The sequence continues at coordinate 16,276 of JACEEZ010020349.1, read as the reverse complement.
TCAGCTATTTTGTCAAGGGGAAACAAACACAGTGAGGAAATTAATGGAGTGGAAGAACTAATGGAAGGGATGCTGAGATACAGTTTCGATATTCAGCTGGGAGACCAACATGTACTTAGCGGTTAGTCCATAACGATTGCTGGAGACAAGGAAAAAGACGGCATAGCGCTTGGGTTAAGGATTACAGCAGAAAACAGGACTGTGAGTAAATGAGTGAGTGAGTGAGTGAATGAGAGTGAATAACCAAGTTGAGTGAATGAGTAGATGATCGAATTAGTAAATGAGTGAATGAGTGAGTGAGTGCGAGCAAATAAGCAAGTGAGTAGAGTGAGTGAGTGGGTGATCGAATTAGTAAATGAGTGAGTGAGTGAGTGAGTGAGTGAGTGAGTGAGTGAGTGAGTGAGTGAGTGAGTGAGTGAGTGAGTGAGTGAGTGAGTGAGTGAGTGGAGAGCGAATAAGCAAGAGTTGATTGAGTGAGCGAAAAAGTAGGTGAGTGATTGGATTTGCGATTGGATAAAGGAGTCTACAGGAAGTGGTATAGAGTAATTACATAAGCGAGAACATACAGAAAGAACATAGTAAGTATATGAGCGAGATAAGTATGTGAATTAGGCAAGGTTAACTAGGCTAGTTAGGATATTTACCAATCTAAGGAAACATAAAAAAATGTAAATGTTGATCTGAAGTAACCACTATTTTGAAGGAGGTGGAGGGAGAAAATGTGAAGCAACCATACTTACCATACTTACAGCGCTGTGCTAATATTTGTTTCACTTGTTCATGTGGGGATGTTGACACTTTATTTTTTCTCAAACTTTGCATCTTCATTGTAAAATAAATAACTGATAAAAGTTCATTATATTTCTAATTTATATTGAGTGGCTTTTCAACTATATATACAGGTTGAAAATAAGGTCATAATTATGAATGAAGTAATTCCTGAAGCTTCGAAAACATGTGTTCCCTATGTGTTCAAAATAGCTGAGGACCATTGGCAGGGGAACGGTGGAGAGAGAAGAGTGTGAAAATCGGGGGTATTCGAGGAAGAAGAAGAAGAAGAGGAAGAGGAGGAAGAGGAAAGTCCGTCTCTTTTGTAGTGGTGGACTTAAACTTTGTGTGTAACTGTCGCTAAAGTGTGTCTAATTATTTCTCTAAGTGGTTCCGCTTCACGTGGTTTCACCTTCTCTTTCCTCTCAAGTTCACTTTTATCTCTCTCTCATATGACTTAAAATGAGGATAATTGTTCAACTTTTTCATCCGCTTTGTGTCTTACTGGTGCTCTTAATTGTCACGAAAAACAAACAATGCTGCTATTTTGTCGACTTTACGTATGTATCTATTTCTTTTTTATTACCGTGTTGCTTTCCTCAAAAATTCTCATCGCGGCAGAAAAACAACAACAACCGAAATAAGAGACAAAATTAGCCATTAGAGTTCAGTCATTTTAAAACCATGTCCTCTAAATATGCATATTCCAAGTTTGATTGCATTTTTTTTGTATTTGTATTATTTAGTGCATGCTCGTGAAACTATCTCGGCAAGACTCCTGACACTAACACATCTCAGCTATTCTACTTTCCCTTATTGACTTTTTTTTGCTTTCCCCTTTGACTTTAGACTTTCCCTTATTCTATATATTTAGTAGGTTGTATCTTAAGGTTTTCCACCTATATAGTATACAGGGGGATCGAAAACTAACATATCTATAGTTCATTAATACTGGAACCCATTTGACTTTACCTTATTATATATTTCCAGTCATATCTTGAAGCTTTCTATATACAGGGGGATCGAAAACAAACCTATCCGGTGTGGCTAAAAACCGTCTGGTAGCGTCTGGTACCGCCCGGTACCGTCCGGTAGCGCCCGGTACCGTCCGGTAGCGCCCGGTACCGTCCGGTAGCGCCCAGTACCGTCCGGTAGCGCCCAGTACCGTCCGGTACCTCCTAGGACCTTCCGGTAGCACCTAGCACCGTCCGGTAGCACCTAGTACCGTCCGGTAGCACCTAGTACCGTCCGATAGCACCTAGTACCGTACGGTAGCACCTAGTACCGTCCGGTAGCACCTAGTACCGTCCGGTACCACCTAGTACCGTCCGATAGCACCTAGTACCGTACGGTAGCACCTAGTACCGTCCGGTAGCACCTAGTACCGTACGGTAGCACCTAGTACCGTCCGGTAGCACCTAGTACCGTCCGATAGCACCTAGTACCGTCCGGTAGCACCTAGTCCCGTCCGGTAGCACCTAGTACCGTCCGATACCACCTAGTACCGTCCGGTACCACCTAGTACCGTCCGGCACCGTCCGGTAGCACCTAATACCGTCCGGTAGCACCTAGTACCGTCCGGTAGCACCTTGTACCGTCCGGTAGCACCTAGCACCGTCCGGTAGCACCTAGTACCGTTCGGTACCACCTAATACCGTCCGGTAGCACCTAATACCGTCCGGTAGCACCTTGTACCGTCCGGTAGCACCTTGTACCGTCCGGTAGCACCTAGTACCGTCCGGTAGCACCTAGTACCGTCCGGTACCACCTAGTACCGTCCGGTAGCACCTAATACCGTCCGGTAGCACCTTGTACCGTCCGGTAGCACTTAGTACCGTCCGGTAGCACCTAGTACCGTCCGGTAGCACCTAGTACCGTCCGGTACCACCTAGTACCGTCCGGTAGCACTTAATACCGTCCGGTAGCACCTTGTACCGTCCGGTAGCACTTAGTACCGTCCGGTACCACCTAGTACCGTCCGGTACCACCTAGTACCGTCCGGTACACTGTACAGGATTATTTATATCATTAGGTGAATGATGATGTATATATTTGATGGTTAACGATGGGCAAACAGTTACTTTTGACCTACCTCGTCCAAAAGGATTTGTACGCGAACTGTAGGCCTACCGGTCGTTCTTGTCTATAGTATTCAATTTGTTTGATTTAAAAAAGTTAACCATTATTTTTCTATAGCAGTCAAAAAAATTATAAACTTAGAAATTACACCGAGATTAATTCAGATATACGATATATTAATGTATATTTCTATTATATTTTCATAAATAAACAGGTTGCTGATGGCGGCGCATTTTTACGACATTTATGACTGCTATAGAAAAATATTTTTTTTGTTAATTAAATTTATAAACTTAGAAATTACATCGGATTAATTCTGATTATTCATTCATTATTTCTGAGAATAAGCTGAATACATACAACCCTCATGGATGAATTAGGCCAAATTAACGGTTTACTCGTCGTTTACCATGAAATATATTCACCACATGGTATAAATAATCCTGTACAGTGTACCGGACGGCACCGGGCGGTACCGGACGCTACTGGGCGGAACCGGACGCTACCGGGCGGTACCGGACGCTACCGGGCGGTACCGGATGCTACCGGGCGGTACCGGACGCTACCGGGCGGTACCGACGCTACCGGGCGGTACCGGATGCTACCGGGCGGAACCGGACGCTACCGGGCGGTACCGGATGCTACCGGGCGGTAACGGACGCTACCGGACGGTTTTTAGGCACACCCAACCTATCAATACTTAATTAATACTGGAAGCCATTTGACTTTCCCTTAGTCTATATTCTCAGTAATATATTTAAGCTTTCTATATATACAGAGGGATCGAAGACTAACCTGTCAATACTTCATTAATATTAGAAGCCATTTGACTTTACCTTATTTTATATTCCCAGTAATATCTTTAAGCTTTCCCTCCTCTACAAGGGGATCGAAAACAAACCTATCAATAGTTCATTAATATTGGAAGCCATTTGTCAGTTCCTTTCTCTCCCTGCCTCGCCACGTCACCTCCAGATGGGGACTCGCAGAGGGCTCGGCGGGTCTCGCTAACTAAGATTTAATCCGTCCACCCGTCATCCTTTGAGTGTGTGACGGGTGTGTATAAACAGGTGTATGGGTCTCCGTACCTGGGCCTTAATGGGTTTGTTTATCCCTGTTTGTTTAGCAGGATCGGTAAGAGAGTGATTAGTAAGGGGTAGACAGGTGTTGGAGGGAAGGAAAAAGAAGTAGGGAAGGAAGGAAGGAAGGAAGGAAGGAAGGAAGGAAGGAAGGAAGGAAGATATGGAGAATGATCTGTTATTTTTTTGTGTGTGTTAGCTCGTGATAAAACACACACACACACACATACATACACACACACACACACCACACACACACACACACACACACACACACACACACACACACACACACACACATACGAACAAACAAACACAGCTCTTGTTATATACACATGAATAGTTTGTCCAATACCCTGGCAACCCACTGATGTGTGTGTGTGTGTGTGTGTGTGTGTGTGTGAGGGGGAACACCTCAAACACACACACACACACACACACACACACAACACACAACACACACAACACACACACACACAAAGAAAAGAACAAAGGGCAATACCACTAATAATCCTCTATGTTTTTCCTCTCTCCCTGCCACTCTCGAGGTTGTCTTAATATCCGGCTGTCGAGGGAGGCGCAGGAAGCCTCTCGCTGCCTCATCATTGGATAGGTTTGTGGCAGTTTTTTTTTCTCTGTCTGGCAGCTTCGAACGCGAGCTCGCTACGCTTTACAAGACAATGGAAGTGTTTCACATATATGTAGTCACTTTTTCTTCAACTTTTTAAACACACACTTTTTTCTTTCTCCTTTATTTCTCTCTGCTTCGCCATTTCTCACATCCTGTTCCTATGCTCCCTTTGAAGCGAGGTGTTTGTGGCCTCTACCACTATCTTGTCTTGATAATAAAAATACGACAAGAATACCTTAATTAAGACTCGCTCTCTGAAACTGCAATTACATGTCATCGAATTATCATCAGAAACAAGTCATTATTTACTGATTATTTTCATGAAGTCCATCAACAGCTATTAACTCATATTTTCATACTTTTTCATTCCTAGTTTCTTTCTATTCCTTTTTGGCCCTTTGGGAATGACTACATGTTATGACTCGCAAGAACATTAATTAAGAAGCTACAGACCTAAACTTAGCTCAATTATCGGGAAGGTATCTGTTTCAGCTTGTCTATAAATGTTTAATTAGCTTAATTTGCCTCTTCATTTCATATAGGACTTATTTAGACCCTTGAATATGTGTGTGTGTGTGTGTGTGTGTGTGTGTGTGTGTGTGTGTGTGGTGTGTGTGTGTGTGTGTGTGTGTTGTGTGTGTGTGTGGTGTGGTGTGGGTGTGTGGGGTGTGTGTGTGTGTGTGTGTGTGTGTGTGGTGTGTGTGTGTGTGTGTGTGTGTGTGTGTGTGTGTGTGTTGTGTGTGGTGTGTGTGTGGTGTGTGTGTGTGTGTGTGTGTGTGTGTGTGTGTGTGTGTGTGTTGTGTGTGTGTGTGTGTGTGTGTGTGTGTGTGTGTGTGTGTGTGTGTGTGTGTGTGTGGTGTGTGTGTGTGTGTGTGTGTGTGTGTGTGTGTGTGTGTGTGTGTGTGTGTGTGTGTGTGTGTGTGTGTGTGTGTGTGTGAGTGTGTGGTGTGTGTGTGTTTTCCAGTTTCGTAAATACAAACATATTGAAGTTTTCTCCTATGGAAGTGACGGTCGATTTAGTGTATCTCTTCTTCGTTCTCTTCCTCAATCCCCTCTTGACCTCATAGTCAGTCTCTCTCTCTCTCTCTCTCTCTCTCTCTCTCTCTCTCTCTCCTCTCCTCTCTCCTCTCTCTCTCTCTCTCTCCTCTCTCTCTCTCTCTCTCTCTCCTCTCTCTCTCTCTCTCTCTCTCTCCTCTCCTCTCTCTCTCTCTCTCTCTCTCTCTCTTCAATTGCCAACTTGTAACCACCTCCGCTAAACTTTCTTCTTTCTTGTCACTCATTTACATTCATTCATCACATTATGAGACGTGACATTGTTTTCTTTCTTTGTGCTTTCCTTCTTACTTCGGATTTGTATCTTGGCTGTCTGTATGGATATGTGTGTGTGTGTGTGTGTGGGGGCTAGATATCAGCCTCTCTTCTCTCTCATCTCATTTCTCTAAATTCTTCTACTCTCTCACTCTCTCTCTTCTCTCATTCTATCATTTCTTCTTTCTCCTCTCTCTTTTCTCTACTTCTCTCTGATGTCTCTCTTCTACTCTCCTCTCTCTCTCTCTCTCTCTCTCTCTCTCTCCTCTCTCTCTCTCTTCTCTCTCTCTCCTCTCTCTCTCTCTCTCTCTCTCTCTCTCTCATCTCCTTCTCTCTCTCTCTCATCCCTTTCGTCTCTCTCTCTCTCTTACCGTCTCTCTTCTTTTCTCTTCTTTCTCTCTTTTCTCTTTTTTTCTTGTCTCTTTTCCTTCCACCTGTCCTCGCTTATTATTCTTAATTTTAAGACGTCATTCACTCGCCTTTTTTCAGTCGTTCTTTCCCCGGTCGTCTTAAACACGTATTAACATTAAATTCTGTTCTCTCGTCTCTCTTCCTTTTCTCGTTTTCTCTTCTCCTCAGTTTTTTTCTCTCTCGTCTCTTTTCACTTTCTCACCTGTCCCTACTTTATCTTTTTCTCTCTCTCTCTCTCTTTCTGCTCTCTCTTCTCTCTCTCTCTCTCTCTCTCTCTCTTCTCATCTCTCTTCTTCTCCTTCCTATCATCTCTCTCTTCTCTCTCTTCTCTCTCTCTCTCTCTCTTCCTCTCTTCCTTCTCTCTCTCTCTCTTCTCTCTCTCTCTCTCTCTCTCTCTCTCTCTCTCTCTCTCTCTCCAGAAACCTCACAGATGTCGCACAAAAAAGCCATAATTCTGATATCTCGTAATCCAGCCATCATCATCATCGTCGTGCCTTGCCACCACCGCCACCACCGCCACCGCCACCACCGCCACCGCCACCACCACCACCACCACCACCACGGCTAATCGAGAAGCATATTGATTGCCAGTCCTTGTTTGGGTCGAGTTATTGTCAGGGAGAAGACGGGGGATAGAAATCTCTGCCACTTTCCCTTCTCTTTCCTGCTCCTTTTCCTTTTCCTTCCCATTCTTTGTGTGATTTTATTATTACTTATTTGGTCTCAGTCGCATTATTGTCTGTCTTTCTTTAATTTTTCCCACTTATTTTGTACTTGTCAGATTTTGTTTTACCCATTTTTTTTCCATTTATTTGTATTTTTAGTTTTTTTTCTTCATTTTTTGTTTTTTCTATATTTTTTTTCTGTTATTTTTTCATTTTCTGATTATTTTCCGTTATTTTTCCTATTTTTTTTTCGTTATCTATTTCTTTTTTTCATATTATTTTCTTTCTCCTCTCCATCTTGTATACTTACTTTAGCTTCTTACTTAATATATATTTTTTTAACATTACTTTTTTTCCCTCTCTTCTGCTTCCTTTTCCATGCCCTTTTTCCAATTCTTTTCTACCTCTCCCTCTTCTCTTCTTCTCTTTCTTTTCTGTTTATCTACGTCGCCTTACTCTCCGTTCTCTACTTCGCTTACTTCCTTCCTTCCTTCCTTCCTTCCTTCCTTCCTTCCTTCCTTCCTTCCTTCCTCCTTTCCCATTCTTCATCAGTTTTCTCATTACCATTTTTGGCTTCGGTTTTTATCTAATTATCGGAATTTTTTACTTCACGTGTTTGGACCGAAATTAAAGTTTTACGAGGTAAGTTTGGCCCATAAAGATAGTTATAAGTTTTCCTTCTATCTAATGTATTGTTCGCGAAGTTATTTTTTATGGCATTGCAGTAAATATTTCTTCTGGTCATGCTATTCATTACTGTATTTTATTGTTTTGTTACTGTATTTATTGATGTATTATCATTTCATCGCATTTTTTTCGATGTATTTTACTGTATGTAGAGATGAAGTGCTTTCCAATTCTTCTAATTACTCTTGTTTTACTATTTTCTTTTCTTTTCTTTAATTTCCCATCTCGATATTTCATCTTCACGACTCGGACCAAGATTCAAACAGATATAAAATTTCCAAATCGCTATCCTTCTCATCGCTATTCTCAGTTTCCTGAAAATTTCGGTCTCACATTTATCAACATTCGCCTCATCTCCCATTCACTCTTACTACATTTCTCTTATTACCCGTTCGTTCTTTATCTCTTTATTCCCATTTTCTGTGTGTTCCATGTCCCCCAAATACCAACATAAACATCCCCACTGCCTGTTATATGTTCCGGAATAATGTCGTTTTCTCCCACTACCTGTTCTCTTTCTACCTCTACTATACGTTCCTATATCCTCACTCCTTGTTTGTTTATCCCTACTCCCTGTTTAGAGCTGTACCCACTCCCTGTTTAGAGATGTACCCACTCCCTGTTTATATCCAAGGACCCTGATTGTCTTTCATTCCGACTAATCCCTTTTCCAATCCAATCTATACCTTATCCATTTCTTTAGTGGTTCTTTTTCTACATAATATCTATACTACAATATCTATTTCTTATTCTTTCTCACCTTGCCTCCCCATTTATTTATATTCCACTTTATCCTCAATCCCTATTTCACCCTATTTCGTGCCTTATTCACTCCTACGTTTTTTTTGTCATCTATTCAGTACCTGTTCTTTTATTCTTTACCATCTTTCCTTTCCATCTATCAGTCCCTATTCCACCCAATTTCGTATCGTTTCCACACTTAAACCTATTTCTACACCTACCACACACCTATTCCAATGTTTTCCACCCTACTTGGCTCTCCAATAACCCAATTCCACCCAATTTCGTATCGTTTCCACACTTAAACCTATTTCTACACCTACCACATACCTATTCCTATATGTTCCACTCACCTTGCCTCTCCACATTTCCCTATTCCACCCATTTTTTCCAGTAAACTTCCACTTTCCATTCACTAGCGTTGAATGTAAGGCTGACTAGGATCACCATTTTCAGGTATAATAAGAGCTTTACGTGTGTTCTCGTCTGCCTAATGTTATTGCCACTCACCTTAATTGGTCCGCCCCCAATACCTGTCCAGCCGCCGTGTTGGATGTTTAGAACCAGACCAGAAATACCATGTTTGATGTCCGAATCGATGGGTTGTGTTGTGTGGTGTTGCCTTCTCCTTTTTTCTCCTCCTTCTTCTTCTTCTTCTTCTTTTCTGCTTCTCCTTCTCCTTCTTCTCTATCTTCTTCTTCTTCTTCTTCTCGTTCTTGTTATTGTTTCCATATTTTGCATTTGCTTTTCCGCCTTTTTTTTCGTTGGTTACTGTGTGTGTGTGTGTGTGTGTGTGTGTGTGTGTGTGTGTGTGTGTGTGTGTGTGTGTGTGTGTGTGTGTGTGTGTGTGTGTGTGTGTGTGTGTGTTGTCTGTGTGTTGTGTGTGTTGTGTGTTGTCTGTGCTGTGGTGTGTGTGTGTGTCTGTGTGTGTGTGTGTGTGTGTGTGTATTTATCTAGTTGTATTAATCTAGTTGTATTTTACAGGGCCAGAGCAATGCTCGTGTGGCCCCGTCTCCATATCAACATTTTTATCATTCATCCTTAGTGCTTTGTGTTGGCCGAAGCCACCACCCCGGAGAGCAGGTCACAAGCCCCGGCTAATACCCGGTACCCATTCACTGCTGGATGGACACTTGGACAGGGGCTCGGGTTTTAAGGAAACAACCCATCTGTTTCCGCTCCGCCCGGGGATCGAACCCGGGACTTCTCGGTTGTGAACCGAGCGTGCTTCCCCTACACCACGGAGTACCCTAGTGTGTGTGTGTGTGTATGTGTGTGTGTCTGTGTGTGTGTGTGTGTGTGTGTGTGTGTGTGTCTGTGTGTGTGTGTGTCTGTGTGTGTGTGTCTGTGTCTGTGTGTGTTTGTGTCTGTGTGTGTCTGTGTGTGTCTGTGTGTGTGTGTGTGTGTGTGTGTGTGTGTGTGTGTGTGTGTGTGTGTGTGTGTGTGTGTGTCTGTGCGTGTGTGTGTGTGTGTCTGTGCGTGTGTCTGTGCGTGTGTGTGTGTGTGTGTGTGTGTGTGTGTGTGTGTGCGCGCGTGTGTGTGTATTTATTTATAAATGTCTTTATTCCACCTTACTGGCTTTGTATACTTATTATTATGTATTATTAATGAGTTTTTATCTAGCATATATCTAATTGTCTATTTATCTATTCATCTTCTTATCTCACAATCTATCTCATCTAAATAATAAACTTCCTCTTCAATAAGCAATTCAGGGAAGACTAATTTATATTAATTGTCAAACTTAATTTAATTATATTCATGAAAATAACACACGTAGGGTTTATCTTACGTTCTAAAAAGGCAATTAACAGCGTGTTTACTGATAGCAGCGAAAAGCAATGCGCGTCTAGCATGAAAAAAGCGAAAAATAAAGAAAAGCAGCAACGTAAGTTCCAGTCATTCGAAGCTCCTGGTCTCATTTGCATTACTCGAAATTAAGACCTTTAAAAAAAAATCGTCAATTGTATAATACAAAGTTGTGTTTCCATGCGGCGCCGTAATCGTCACCAGGAAGAAAGATAACAAAATGATAATGATTATATTTCGCCTGTAGGCATAGACACAAGCAAAAAGCAAAAAAAAAAAAAATTAGAAAAAATAAAATTAATAATATACATACAAAAAAAAGGGGGAATTAACTAAAGTACTAATAAAATATAATAGTACTAATAAAAATAGTAACAACGAACACTTCTCTTTTTATTCCCAGTAAAGTATGAGTCATTAAGAGAATTCCATTACCCGGTGTCCATACTGGGATTCATTAACTTGATGCTCGGATAATGCTTTCAAAAGTCGCGTGCTTGCTATGTCACTTAAATCGCCTACATTACATTCACCTTTGACCTTTAAATACAACGAACACACACACCACACAACACACACACACACCACACACACACACACACACACACACACACACACACACACCACACACACACACACACACACACACACCACACACACACACACACACACACACACACACACACACACACACACACACCACACACACACACACACACACACACACACACACACACACACACACACACACACACACACACACACACACACACACACACACACACACCACAACACACCACACACACACACACCACACACACACACACACAACACACACACACACACACACACACACACACACCACACACACACACACACACACACACACACACACACACACACACACACACACACACACACACACACACACACACACACACACACACACACACACACACACACACACACACACACACACACACACACACACACACACACACACACACACACACACACACACACACACCACACACACACACACACACAACACACACACACACACACACACACACACACACACACACACACACACACACACACACACACACACACACACACACACACACACACACACACACACACACACACACACACACACACACACACACACACACACACACACACACACACACACTAGGAATACAGATGCGACATGAAAAGAAAATTCCACAGGTTAACAAAAAAAATCATTCTAATTTACAGTTAATCAAGAGAGACAATTGATGACATTGTAAACTGAGATATTTTGCGAGTGAGAACAAAGCTTGATTAATAAAGAATAGCTCACCAATATATTCAGACCAAGTTATGTTGCAATAAAGTGTCAAAGAGATAACGAAACATATAACAGTGCACGTAGCTATCGTGTTTACAGCCGTTGCATCGACAGTAATAAAGATATAGATATTAACTGAAAGAACTATTAATTAATACCCTGACTAAATCTTGTATTTGGAAACCCCGCTTAGAAAGATTGAAACACCTGATTAACTGTTGATTATCTTTTGTTTCAGTCAAAGAGTATTATGTATAGATGGGAAAAGACGTAACGGATAAAAAAAAAGATAAATTTGAGTCTGTGTGTGTTTGTGAGAGAGATATTGATATTGATATATTTATTGACCTCTTGTTACAATTGTTAAACAAATATATTTACAGTACATACAGTATATCTGAGGACCAGGTCCGTTGAGCCGAGGCTCTTGTACAGACCTGTGCTAGTATATATTTTAAACCGTAAGACGTCATATTTTATAGTCCTAAATAATTTATATAAATAAACCTAAATCTAAATGCCCATATATACCCAACACGTTAGTTTATACAGTAAACAAAATATACATAAGTAAACTCAAGGTGTGATCCTATAATAAATACTTACAAATGGGCAATTTGTTTATATGAAAATTAATATTTTTTAAAAATATTTTTTAAAAAATAATTAAAGAAAAAAAAAAAAAATCAAAAAAAGCAAGTTACATAGTATGATATATCACTACTCCCCCCGAGTTTCCAAGAAAAAAAAGAAAAATTTCACAATCACCAAAATGTTAAAGTCTTATTAGCTTTTTTTTTAAATTTTGATTTGAATGTTTAGGGGTACATCTTCCTAAGATCTTGTGAGTTTTTTCCAACATCTAACACCTCAAAACGGTGACCTTGCTGGCTGGAGTTCACAAAGGGGAGCTAATTGGGGTTTCGTCGACGGGCCCTTGATTATAAGAAGCTATTGGAATCAGTGTCACTGATGCGTGTGTATGCCTTATGAAAAAATATTTGGGTTTAAGGGTATCACATCGGGCCAATTTAAGTAATTTAAATTTTTAAACAAGTGTTGTGTGGGAAAAAGGTGGCTGTGAGCATAACCCGTATCTTTTTTTTTTGAGTATGAAAAAGACATTGATGAAATTTTGAATGATCCTCCCCATATAGTTAAAAAATATTAATGTGCGGATTTAAGTCAAAATTTTTCTCAAGCGTCAGTGGTATATTTTACGTATTTATGTACTACACCAGGTTTTTTAGAAAGTTAGTTTTAATTTTCAAAATATGGACTTCCATTTTAATTTGTCAGCAATTATCACTGGGGAAAAATTTGAAAAAAAAAATTTTATTTTAATTTTTGAGCTTATTTAGACAAAAATTTGGCATCTGTTTCCCAAAATCTGTATCAGTTTTTTTCTACCCAGTAAATTTTTTTTCTCCACGCTTCCCCTCCAGAAAAGCAAAATTCCCCTTTGAGCTGTATAAAAAACTTCCCGCTGATTTAAACGATTTGACTCACGAGAGCTATGTGGCAACTTGTTTGTAGGTTAAAATTTGAGCGTCGGTGAGAGGGTGTGCACTCCCAATAGGTCGACTTCAAATCTGAAAACAAAAAGCTAGGACGTGGGAAATTTAAAGGAGGATTTGTTTATGGTTTTTCCTTAGCCTTGTAACAACATCCCATTGTAATTTTCTATTTCGTTTTATGCTTTTTTTTTTTTTTTTTTTAAAAAGCTTGTAACTATTCCAGCTAGGTTTTATTTCATAGGTAATTTTTCTTTTGTTTCAGTCATGTCTGCTCCTGCTACGTCTCGTCGTAAAGCCAAAAAAACCGGGCCCTTTTCTATATATGTGGTGTTTCACCTTCCAAAGTCGAGGGCAAGCATCAGCGTTTTGTCAAACAAGCATTTTTGCATATTTAAAGTGAAACCGGTGTCAAGACAAGCAAAATGGGCCCCTCACAAAGTGTGCAAGCAGTGTGTCGAGAGATTAGGGATGTGGCCCCAAGGAACACGTAAAAAGTTGGCATTTGGTTTCCCCCATGGTTTGGCGAGAGCAAAAAAAAATTCCAAGCTTTTTACTTTTGTTTAGTAAAAACATCGGTTTCAAAAAAATAAAATAAAATAAAATTCCATCACCGTCAGCTATAAGCCCAAATGCCTCATTCAGCTGAATTCCAGTGCCTTTTTTTCGAACAACTCCTCCTCTGAAGATCTAGTGGTTGAAGAACGCAGTGCGCAATAGCAGATTTTGCATTCACGAGGATTCAGTTCGTAGGGTTTTGACACACGAGTTAAAATGATTTAGCCGTGTTTGGGGGACCCAAAAAAAAGCTTCAAAAATACTAGCATCAAGACTGCGAGAAAAACAACTTGAACAAGGAGTAAGGTATATACTTTGAAACCGAGAAAATACATTTCGCAGTACTTTCGAAGTGCCAGCGGTTTTTTTGTTTTGCCATAACATTCCTGGTTTACTGGGAATTAGGGCTTTCAATCTACAATCCAAAAGATGGGATTGTTTATTGATGCTCAAAGCACTTGAAGGGTGTCCTTCTACAAAGGCAATTTGTTTTGGCGCAGTTCCATTGGGCATTCGGTCTGTCTTCGTGAAGAATATGGGATGTAAGAGAGTCATTGAGTTATTGCAATAGACAAAAACCAAATTGGATCACTGTGTTTACCTTAAAAAAGGTGTCCTTCCTTCTTGGTCAACAACTGGATAACAAAGGGATCCCCGCTTTTTTCTGTATGTGGGATAGCAGACTCGAGAGAACATTGGGTTCAGACAATGGCCCCCGAGATCTGATCTTAAACCGGAATTTCCCAAAATTGTACATGAGCCCCTTGTTTACAGGGGAAAAAAATTATTTCCCCCCTCTGCACATAAAACTAGGGCTCATGAAACAATTTGTAAAAACATTGCAAAGAGGCGACTGTTTTAAGACTCACTGGCATTTTTCCCGGGCTGTCAATTTAAAAAATCAAGGCCCTTGAATTTGTGGGCCCAAATTTGACAGCTCATAAAGATGAAATTTTAACGGGACATGTCGACCTTGAAAGAATGCTTGGGGTTTTTCAAAAACTTTGTCAAGAACTTTTTTGGGAAAAAAACACTGCAAGTAATTACACAGAAAAGTTCAGAAACTATTGGGGAGCTACAAAACGGTTGGTCAAAATGATATTAAATACATTTTTTTTCTAGCCATCTTTCCCCAAATTTTTTCCCGGGAAAACTTGGTGCTGCTAGCGACGAGCAAGGGGAACGATTTTACCAAATTTGAAGGTTTTTGGAAAAAACGTTCCAGGTAAAGGGATGTGCTATGAGGCTGACTTGTTTGGGGGCATCAAACGCGATAGTCCCAAGTTTAACACCCCCACAAAGCCAAACGTAAATTTTTTTCCTTAACCTGCACACAATTATGCCTTATCCTTTCTAAAAAAAAATGATAATTTTAATAAACATTCATTTTGCCATTTCTTTCATTTTCTTGTATGTTAAAATTGCAACTTTTTAAAAATGCATGTTACTGTTATGTACGTATTTTTCATATTTTTTAAGAAAAAAAAATCCTACAGTTAAAAACTTGCGTTAGAGAAAAAAGAGATCATTTTGGGTTTAGCACCCAAAAAATTTCTTAATAACAAGTGTCAGACCTAAATCAAAAAAAATTTGTTTCCCCCCTGATTATTACCCCTAAGACTTTGGGCTCATGAACTTTATTTAGCCTAAGGTTATCAATATAAATATTTTAACATTAAGGTTGCTCAACAGGGGGTAAATTATAATGTGTTTTTGTGACATTTAAAAATTAATTTGTTGCTTTTTTATCCAAAATTTTAAAAATTAGAATTCTGTTTTAAATATTTTTTATGTATAAAATCTTGTCCCTGAAGAAAATTTTTCGTCGGCAATA
Organism: Chionoecetes opilio; assembly: GCA_016584305.1. Taxonomy (NCBI): domain Eukaryota; kingdom Metazoa; phylum Arthropoda; class Malacostraca; order Decapoda; family Majidae; genus Chionoecetes; species Chionoecetes opilio. The sequence continues at coordinate 856 of JACEEZ010020349.1, read as the reverse complement.
GTATAAATTTTTGCTTTTCTGTATACGTGTAAAATCATTTATATAAAGTAAAAATAGGAAGGCCTAAAATAGAAACCCTTTCGGAACGCCACAACCAATATCAGGGATGAGGATGGAGTATTTTAAAGACTGTACTTGTTTCCTGCTGGCTTAGGTAGCTTTTTAAAACCAAATTTTATGCTGGACCACCCAATGCCATAAAACCCCAAAATTTTTCTAAAAAATAGAGGGGGTACATGTCAAAAAGCCCTTAGACATGTCACAAAAAAAATGAATTTTGGGAAAACTTATTATCTAGTGCTTGTCAATTTTTGACAAAGTTATGTACTGCTAGTTCTGTAAAAATTTAGGGCTAAAAACAATATTGGATTTGAAATAATAAAAAAAATTTGGGAAGATATTCACTCTACTACTACAAAAATTTTTTAAAAAATTTTTTAAAAAAAAGGGAAGGATTGAAATTGGGGGGTAATTACTGTGGATTTATTTTTCCCCTTTTTTAATTAAAACCCGGGGTTACCGAGCACTTTGGGGTATTTTTGGGAACGCCCTCTTTAAAAGATCTGTTTTAAAGTATTCAAGAAAAGAAGAAAATTTTGTTACTGCTTGTTTGATTTTTTTTAATGTTGATATCATCAAACCCTGTGACGTTAATTTCAAGTTTTTTTAGCATTTTATTTTAAAAAAAGTTTTTGGGTTGGAGAAAAAAAGAGAATGCAACAGATTTCTGGTAAAAAAAGAAGTGATTTTTTTTGGTTGGGTTTAAAAAAAGGTTTTGGGAAAGAAAAAATTTTTTTAAAAACCCCTAAACTGTTGGCAATAAAAAAATTTAAAAATTATTTTTTAAAATTAAAAA
>JACEEZ010020348.1:0-47801 GCA_016584305.1 Chionoecetes opilio | reverse complement strand
ACCCAGCCCCAAAGGACCATGGGACAAATGTTTTAAAACCGGGTTTGAAACTTTTCCGGAAAGTTTGGTTTCTACCCTTATGGGTTTTTGAAAACCCTGGAAAATTTGAATTAAGAACTCATTTTGGGTCAGTTCTTTTTGGGTTGGTTTTTTTTTCCCTTAAAAAATTGGTTACATAACGAAATTCGGGTTTTAAAAATGGTTATCTAAAATTTTTAAAATGTGGAACTCGCCCAAGACTGCGAGTTTCACCAAAGAATTTTAGTATACATTGGGTTAACGTTGTATAATTTAACTGTTTGGAAAAGTTGCAATGTGTAAAAATATGATAAGAAAAAAAAAAATTGAAAATAAAATAGGATATTTAAACGTTGCTACGCTGGTTCTCCTGGGGAAGCACGTGAAGAGAAGGGGAAACTTGAAAACAAAAGGGGTAACCGCTAAAACCCGCACACATGTACGTTCACCTCGGCATGTTCACGTAAAGTTCCTTTTTCATGAGGTCATGGGGAAACCACACTTGAAAATGTTTAAGACCAATGGCCAGACCTCCCAGGAAACCGTCAGGGAAACCCAAATTGATTTTGCACAAGGGCTTGGATCGGTAGCAATTTTTTTATGTCCAGTAATAAAAACATGCAGGGAAATAATATAAAATCAAAAAACGCACACTTACGGAATGAGTGCGGTATACAGCTTCCACCCAAACGCTCTAGTGAAACTGACATCCCCGTTTTGGGGCATATGCAGCGCGGGGATTTCAAAACACTGGCGCGTAAACAGCCCAAAAATATATGGTCTAGATTCAACACATAAATTTCAAAAAATTTTTTATGTGGTGTGATGTTTGGTGTTGCAGTGTGTAGTACTAAAAATTGTATTCTAAATGTATGAATGTATTAAGTAAAATTGTGTGTATGTGTTTTGTACTGGGGTTTGTATGATTGTTTGTTTGGTTTTGTGGGGTGTGTTGTTTTTGGTGGTGTGGTTTTTGTGTGTGTGTGTGTGTGTGTGTGTGTGTGTGGTGTGTGCGTACGGCGGTGCGTGCGGGCGTGCGTGCGTGGGGCGTGCGTACGTTTTGGTATTACTCTTCCAGGATCGTCCTCCCACGTTTTTCCCATGCCTATCCTTTCTTATGAATTATTTTGTCTGCCAGGGACCTTGGCTCGGCGACCGTGCCATTTCTTTTTGTATCATTTTTGTTGTTTCCTTTTTTAATTGATTTATATGGCAATAAACATTGATTTTAACTTGAACTTGAACATACCACATACATACATACTACGACATACTCATACATACTATTATATATATTTTGTATATTATATATTATAAAATATATAATAAAAAATATAATATATAATATATTTAAATTATATACAATATATAATATACATATATAATATATCTATAAAAAATATTTTTTTATTATATATTATTATAATTATTATTATATATTTTTTTATAAAATTTTATTTTAATTATATTTAAAAATATATTATATATATATTTTATATTATATAATATATATATATATATATAATATATATATAAAATATAATATATATATGGGGAAAGTCTTTTATGATTTTAAAATTTGTGTTTTTTTGAATCAAGGTGCTTTTTCGTCAAAGGCCCCTCCACCCTCCCACCACTCCCCCCCTGTCCCTAAATTTTAGGGAAGGGGGGGGTTTCCCGTGGGTGGGGTTCCCTTTCCAAGCGCTTTGTTGACGACATGTGGTACTCCGGGTATTGCGGTGAATTCCCGGCTGGCACTTCATTGCAAAGCCAATGGTTGGGCCTTTGTCGACAGCGGGCTTTTTTTTTCGGGCATAACAGCCTCTACCGCAGGGACGGGGGACTTTTCGGGGAAAAGGAGTTCAGATCTTTCTAACCCCTTGAAAGGGGGAGATGCACTGGGCTTTTTTAAGATAGAAAACCGGGGTTTAACAGGGGGGTCGGGGTTAAAGGAAACTTGCGACACTAGGAGGATTTCAGAAGGCAGGGAACAAAAAGTGATTCGAAAAGAAGAGAGAGAGGGGGGGTTTAGTTAAAGATAAAAAAAAATTACAAAAAAAAGGGGATTGCTTAAGGTTTATATACAAACTGTAGGAATTTTAAAAAAGTGTTTTTCCTGAGAGGAATAAATAGTGTAGAGGTTTTGATATAATAGCTTTAACAGAAACATGGTTGGATATGTCGGAAAGGTATTCGATCGGAAGTCGAGATAGCTGGGTAAAAGTTATTTCACAAGGACAGAGTGGGGCAGGCGAGGGGGAGGAGTTGCCTTTATGCAAGAGATGCATTGCGTTTGTGTTAAAAATGTTAAAAAAACAGATGACACATAGAGTTATATGGGTGAGGTTACGGAGGGAATGAGAAAATGGTTTTGGGTGTATGTTAGGCCTCCAAATTTAAAAAGAGGATTCAGCTCCTATAGGGGAAGAATTTTAAACAAGGCCTGCAGATATAATCGATTATGCGTGGGGGGAGATTTTAATCTTGGAATATAACTGGGATTTAATAAAGTGACAGCGATGCAGAAAAATTTTAAATATAATCCAGGATAACTTCCAAAGTCAAGAAATAAAGGAGCCTACAGAGGAGATAATATTCTAATCTTTTGCTGAAAATAGAGACGATTTAGTTAAAAATGTGGAGGTCGGGGGGAGTTTAGATAATAGGGACCATTTGAGACAATTTACTTAAAAGGGGAATTGGGAAAATAAGGGGAAATGGGCACGAATACCTAATTTCGAAAGGCCAATTTGGGGGTTAAGAAGACCCGGATTTTATTAATAAGAGGTGGGATGGAGGAGCAAAAAGGTGTCCAGGAACAAGGCGTTTCAGGGGGAAAAGGCCAATTATGAAGAATTGGAAAGGCCCCGGGAGGTAATTGGCGCGGTCAGTTTTATGAAAAGTGGGGTCGAGGCTGGGGAGTAATTAGAGCGGTTAGACGGGGAAAAGTGAGGCGGGCTGAGGAGGAAATTTAAGGAGGTTAGAAGGGGAAGGAGGTCGGAGCTGAGGAGGTTATACCTCATTTTAAGAAATAAATTTCGGACAGAAAAAAAATTTCCCTTTTAGGGGGAAAAAAGGTCCAGAAGAGTGATCCCAAAAAAGGGGACCACCAAATTAAAACACCCACATTGGAGAAAAAGAAACATTTTTTTAAGGTTTTAAGGCGGGTTGGTAAACAAAGACAGTATAACTGATGGCAGGACAGGGAAGAAATTACTCAGTTGCTAAGAACAATTATGAGATTAAAATAGCAAACAACGGAACCCGGGACCCCCAAAAGGGGGGGCTATCAGGTTTATAAAAAAAAAGACAAGGGAAAATTTGTTTGGGCCCTTAAGGTCAGGACAAGGGAGGTTTAAAAACGGTGAGGTATGGTAGGGGTCTAAAGATTTTTCTAAGTGTTTTTACGGAGGGGATACACAACGATACATGATATGAACAGATGTTTAAAGGAAGCGGGGGAGGAAACTCAAAGATATTTTGATAATGGGAAAGGGGAGGGGTATAGAAAAAAAAAAGAAAACATTTTAAAACGCCAGGGGCCGATGAAGTGACCCCGGGTATTAAAGGAAACAGGAGGTTGTTTTGTGAGCGTTATGCCAAAATTTTTTGGAAAACGGTTTGAAGGGGATGTGCCTTATTGTGGAGGAAAGGAAAGTTGTTTTCCCCTTTTTAAAAAGGGAGACAGAGGACTAAATCAAATTTCGACCCGTAATTAAAAATCATGGTGGGTAAATTATTGGAACTATTATTGCAAAAAACTTAAGACACTTAGATAAACATAGTTTGATAATGACTCACAACATGGATCACCCAAGGGGAGGTCTGTCTCACCAATTTATTGATTTTTATAGGAAAGTTTATGAACGGAGATAAAGATAAGGATTATATATAATATATTTTTACTTTAGTAAGGCTTTGACAAAGTCCACACGAGCGCTCTTAATAAGGTTAAAGGGGTCATGGTATAGATGGGGAAGGTTTTTCTTGGATCAGAGCTTGGGTAAGTAAAAGGGAAAAAAAGGGTACAATTAATGGTTCAAAACTGAAGGGGGGCTGGTGCAGTGAGTTTCCCCAAGGGGCTGTTTTGGGCCCTTTCTATTTTTGATTTTTCATCAACGACTTTGGGTAGTGGGATTTGCAGTGATTAGCAAGTTGCTGTGATACTAAGTTAGGTAGATTAATTGGTCACGTCTGACGTAAACATATTGCAGGGGAGACTTTTATAAAATTTAAAGAGTGGGCAGTCAGATGGCAGATGGAATTTTAAAATTATAAATGTACGTTATGAATGTTGGTAGAAAAAACCCTGGTAATAATACACCCTAAACATGTATCGTGAAAGACGAAGGTGAAAAAGATCTTGGGTGGGGTGAGCCCCGACCTCCGACCCAGGAAACAAAGTATGAGGGCCAAAAAAAAGAGCTAATAGAGTATTGGATTCTTACCAGAAGTGTTAAAAGTAAAAGTGCGAAGTTTTTTCAAAAGTTTTTCGGGCCTCTAGCCCCGGGCCCCTCACCTAACTATGCAGTTCAGTTTTGGCCCTTCCATTTTTTACGGAAAGGATTAGGTTTTTTTAAAAAAAGGTGCAAAAAGGGAAATGCCCAAAAATTAAAAAGGGATCCCGAAACTTTAGTTATAAAGAGGAGATTGAAGTTATTAAAATTACACTCCTCGGAGACGCAGGTAAGGGGCGTTTTCTAAATAGAAGTTTTTTAAGGGGAAAAGGGATTTAATAAAGGAGAGGTGGGAAAAAGGTTCTTACGGTTTTTAAAACCGGGGTAGAAAAAGAAAAAAACGGATCAAGTAAAAACCGTAGTTTTAAAAAGGAAATAGGGAAAAACTGGTTCAAAAATAGGGTGGTGAATGAGTAAAATGGTCTCAGTAGACAGGTAGTTGGGTGCGGAGTCATTAGGGACTTTAAAGGGGACTGGAAAAGTTCAGGGGATGGGGATAAAAGGGTTTGGATGTAGGTATTGTTGGGTGCCCGGAAACTACCACGTGTAGGCCCGGGGGCCCTTTTGTAGTTTTCCTTATTTTCTTATGTTCTTATTTTTCCAGATAAAATTTAACAACAGAAAAAAATTATCCTGTATTTTGAATACTAAGAATTTTTCTAGCGACATATTTTACTACTGATTTGAGTGATACAAGTTTCTTTTCATGACCGGGCCTAGGGCATTCGCATCTGACACCGTTAAAATTTGGGGAAAAAAGAGAAATTCAAATAAAAATCAAAGTCCTATTACGGCACAGGCCCATTGATGTTAGGGCCAAAAACACATGTACAGATGCTGATTTTACCCCCATAAACAAGATCATCTCCCCGCTATGAAATATAATGACCTAAATCTTACCCCCTAGTAGTCTGAAAAATCCTCCAAAAAAATACTTTGAGAGTTTATGAAGTTAAAATAAACAGAAAGCCCCCAAAACTTTTTTACCTGCACCCCCCTTCACTTACCCAAACTTGTGATAAAGTGAGTGCCATCCAAAAGGGGTTAAAACAATTTAAAAATGTATTTCTGTTACGACTCCAGTATCATTTTTCAACACTCAAACTATTGCATTTTAAATAAAGGCGGCGAGGTATCGGGTGTCGGGGTCTGCGTGTCTATTCGGGTATTTATTATATTGGGGGGTTTGGGCCCAAGGAAATGTATATAAAAAAAAATAAGGGAAACATTTCAAAATCTAAATTGGAAAATTTTCAATTACGTGTCTCTTTTCACTTGAAAAAAATCAGAAAGTGTGAAATTTTAAAGCGTTATAATTGTTAATTAAATATTGGGTTATTGTTAAATAAATTTTTTATAAAAAAAATTTGAAAATAAAAGGGGCTCCCCTCTCTCTCTCTCCTCTCCCCTCCTCCTCTTTTCTCTCATCCCCTCTCTCCTCTCTTCGTGGGTCTCTCTTCTCTCTCTCTCTCTTCTTCTTACACACCACCACACAATATACAAAAAACACTCGCTCCTAACTCGCCGCCTCTTTAACCATTTTTTTTTTCCCCCAAACCACTGCAGCAGACAACCCCCCTGACAGGGGGGGGGAAAAACGCCCTTTTCTCTCCGCGGCATACCCAATTTTAGGGGCGCCCCAGGGTCACCGGGGCAATAAATACTTTTAAGGGCAAAAAAAGGGGGTGTGTGGGGTGTGTGGTGTGTGTTTTGGTGTGTTGTGGGGGGGGGGGTGTGTGGGTGTGTGGGGTGGTGTGTGTGTGGGGTTTGTGTGTGTGTGTGTGTGTGTGTGTGTGCGCGGCGCGCGTGCGTGCGTGCTGCGTGCGTGCGTGCGGGTGTTTGTTTGGGGGTGTGTGTGTGTGTGTTGTGTGGGGTTGTGTTGGTTTGTGTAACAGAAATCAGGTCACAAAGTCTCCTAAATTCGTGAGACAACCAAACAAATTCTTTTTAGTCATGATAGGAGAAGTTTGTTACTACACGTATTTTATACAAAGAGGGTGCAAGTTTTTCGATAATTTTGAATAAACAATGTTTAAAAATTGTGTTTACGAGGGGTTTTTTTATGAAAATCTTTTTTGGCTTACAAATTTTTTAAATGCCCATGCGATGGGCGAAAAGGGAAAAAATTGTTTATAAAAAAAAAAAAGCAGGAAATGTTTCATCAATCCCCCTTTTTTAGACTTATTCTTTTTTAAAAACCAGGGGTTTTATTCCCCTTTAATATCTCTCATTTTTCTTGATCAGGGGGGTTTTAACCCTCGTTTATCGCCAGTTTATTCCCTCCGGGGAAAAATTATTTTAGAGCTCATAGAGCCATTTACAAGACGAGGCCCTTTCATACACCACCCACAAAATTTAAATTTTAGCCCCAAAAGGGGCCTTTTTCGTAAAAAAGGCAGTGACAAAGGGGGTTTTAGTCACTGTTTTCGTGTATACGGCTATCTTATTCTTTTTATAAAAGATTTACTCTTTGTGAAATTTTTGGAATCCCTCACTAAATTTTCCTTTACCAATACACTAATGCTCATGAAAATATATTATAGCCCTTAAAAACGACGGTTCTTTGAAACTTTTAAATTCATTTTGGGCGACGCTTGGCATTTTTCCTCCGAAATTTTGGCCAATTAGCCTACCCCCCTTTAAATTGAGTTGAAAACTGATGAAGCTAAAATAAGAAAATTTGGGGGCAAATTGTTTTGGGGTTCGTTAGACATGCTGCAGAGAAAAAAGATACTGAGAAGAAAAATTCCATCATTACCCTGGCAAGCAGTGTCCCCTGTGCAGAGCAGGGCAAAGGATTATACGGTAATTTAATTTTTTTTTTTCTTCTTTTAAATTGGGTTTTAAGTAGGTATAAAAATTAAATTTAAAGGGAAGATGACAAAAAAAAATAAGAGTTGTAAAAGAGCAAGAAAGGGGCGATAAATAGAGGGTTAAAATTGTTCGTTGTTCTGTTTTGGGGTTAAATCTTGAATAGTCCCGGGCTTTTTCCTGAGGAAGACGGGGGAACTGCCACGCCTGTGTTTAGATTTTTGGCCCATCATGGGGGCCCTCATAGTTTTCCCCCAAAGGGTTTCCTCGCACCCTAAACAACAACACAGCCAGAAATAATAGTGGCGAGGCCACCCAGGCTCACGGCACTCATGGCAAAAGGGCTGCTAAACCGGGTTTTTGATATCCTCCCCCCTTTTCGCCTCCCTTTCGAGTCCCTTGCTATACACCTCCCCTCCCCTTTCCCCTTTTCGTAAACCCTTTTCCTATTCCACGTCAGTGCATGTTTTTGGGTTAATTTGAAAATTGGGTTTTTTTCTGAAAAGGCATCTCTAGTTTTTTCATTCAGTAAAACCCATGGCATTTTTATTTTTGGGGGTTGTATAGTGCTGCAAAGGACCCTTGGGGAACACAAAAAACCCGGTTAGGGTCCTATGATGCTTACAAACGTGGCAGCTGACCTGGCTTTTTCGGGAAGGCACGGGTGAGGGGGTTTGACAGCGTGTTCCCCGTGGGGGGGGGGGACTCCCGCCGTCGCCGGGATCCCCCCAAGGCGGTAATATTTCGGGGTAATATTCAGTGCCCTTTTCCCTTTGCCCTTTTATGGGGGTTAAACCCCATGAAACCTTCACTTTTTTCCCTTCAAATACCTCAAAAACCGTAATTAAAAAGTGTGGGGTTTAAATTTTGTTAGGTTCCCGGGGAAAAGGGTCGGGAATTTTGGAGGGGGGGGGTGCAGCCCTTTTCCGAAACATAGTTTTTTCGTACACAAAAAAGGGTTGCGTAGTTTTATATAAACCCTAGTCATTTCCCGTACACTCAGCTCAGGGGTTGAACTTGACTACTAGAGCAAACGAACGCCCATCAGGTATTACGAAAAACCTCAAATAAATGTACAAAACTACAAACAAAACCTGGTACGAAACAACTTGTGTACAAAACCCTGCCTGAAAACCGAAAGGGGGTTTAGGTTAAAAATCGGGGGGCCCGAGGGGGGGCCCGACCCTCCCCTTTTGGGGAGGTTAAATTTTGGGTTTATTTTAGTAATTTAGGTGGTATTTTTTTTACACTAGGACCAAAATTTCCCACAAAATTGGTTTATGGGGTTTTTTTTTAATTTACCTTTTTTGGATTCTAGGGTTTTATTTTTTGTTTTTGGGCCCATACCCCCCCCTCTCCAAAAAACAAGTTTGGGGGACCTGGGGGAATGGGGGATTTTTGGGCTGGAAAAAAAAATAAGCATCGCAACCGCATATTTTTTGGGTTTTTGGGGTTTTTTAAAAAAATTCCCCCTAGAACCCTGGGGAAAAATTTTAAAAAAAAATTATTTCTTCAAAGTCCAAGAACGTGTAAACCTGCCGATCCTAAAAAAATGATCCCCAAATTTTTGTCGAGCCCCCCCCCCAAAACCCCCCCGCTAGGGGGTTTGGGTTTTAATTTTTTTTGGGTTTTATTTTGGGTTAGGGTTAGGTTAGTTTTGGGGTTTTGGTTAAAATTGGTTGGGTTTTAGCTTTTTTTAGTTTTGGTTAGGTTAGGTTTGGGTGGGTCAACCCCCCCGCTAGGGGGGGTTTAAATTTTGGCTAGGTTAGGTTCTTTTGGGAAAGGGAAATTTCGGGGGGTTGATAAAAAGGGAATTATACCCAAAAGATTTTAAAAATTTTTTAACCCCCCATACAAAACTTTTAAAATTAAATTGTTTCTGCCCCAAAATTTTTGTTCCCCCCCAAAACCCTTGTTTCCCCAAAGGGTTTCCCCAAAACTTTTGGGGGGGAAAGGGGGAAGAGTAGGGGGAAAACTAAAAATTTACCGTTTCCCTAAGGAAATTTTTTCTCTATGGCCTTTCCGCCCGCAAATAATTACTTTTGGAGATATGACATGTTGTTTATAAGGGAGGTGAAGCCCAAAGTTTTTACGTCCGTCACACTCTTCTTCCTTTATGACCTCTTTCACTCGTTTTCCCTTGCCGGGGGAAAAACTTTTTTTAAAATGCAGATTTGGTTTTTATTTTTGGAGTTTAACATGGGGGAAATGGGTTTGGGTTTTATGTTGGGTTTAAAATTTTAGTGAGTCAAAAGGTGGGGTTAGGTTTTTTTTAATTTTTCATATCTCATATACCTCCTTTTTAAAAAAAGTTTTTATATCTCCGTAAGTAGTGATTTCGAAAAATTTTCATAGGAGAATATTTCTTAGAATCTATTGATTTTGGAACAAAAACAACATTCCCCAATTTTGTGTAAGGAATTTCTGTCCTGTGTACAAATTTAAGGGTTTTGGGTTTTGTTAGCTACTCGGGTTAGGTAAATTTTTTTTTTAGATCCTGGGTTTACTTTTCCCTTTAGTTTTAGGGGGAAATTGTGACTCCCCTACATAACTCCAAAAGAAACGTAGTTTCGACACAGTAATTTTTTTCCCAAAACCCAAAAAGGCTGGGCTTTTTTCCACAAGTCCCCCCTTTGTTTGGGGGGAAAGGGATTGGGGTCGGCTCCCCCCTTTGGGAAGGGGGTGAAAAAAGGGCCCAAATGCTAAAATTTACCAAAACAAAAAATAAACAAGGGGGTTGTGGGGGCCATCGAGGCCCCGGTTTAAGTTCAAGGGGGCCCGTAAATGTTACACTAGGACTATAATTTTTCTCCCCAAAATAAATGGGTTTGGGTTTTTGTTTCCCTTTAAAAGGGATTCGGAAAACTTCCGTCGTAATTACTACTTTGGGAATATAAATTTTTTTTTTTAGGCAAAGAGAGGGGGAAATAAAATGGGAAAAATCTACAAACCTAACCTTTTTAACTCACAAAGACACTAACGTAATCTTTTTCTGACCGGAAAAATTGGGTTATTTTTAAAAATTTAATTTTGATTTACGAGATTATAAAGGGTTTTTTTTCCCAAATGTTTTTTGATTTGATAGAAGGTTGGGTCACTTTAAAAAAATTGCCCGGAAATCCCTAATTTTGCAGTTAAATCCCCCTCCAAAAAAAAACCTGAGGACCCATGGGGAAACCGGGGGGTTTTGGGGGGGAAAAGGGGGAAAGGGAGTTTTGTATGTGGATTAGATTATGTAAAATGCCTAAAATTTTAACCCGGTAAACATTTATGGTTTGATATGAACCCTGAAAACCCATCAAAATTAAAAACCAAAAACCTACAGTCCTCCTATTTCGGGGGAATTTTTCCCTAACCTAGCCTAACCTTAAGAGGATAACTGAAAAATGGGGGCTTTTCGACTTTTTTTAAAATGTGACCACCCATTTTTAAAACACATAAAAAATATTGGGAAATAAAAATCCTTTAAACGTAGTTCTACAAAATTTTTTGGTTAATACCATCAAACCCAAACTCCACGTTTAACCTAAACTAAACCCAAAATTTTCGCTTTAAAAAAATTCCCGGCAAAAAAAAAAATTGGGGCCCGATGCAGGTCCAAGAGAAAGAAGAGTGGGCGCACTTTAACACTTTGTCTCTTTTGTCACTTGTCGCATCTCCAAAAGTTTGATTTGCAACGGAAGCTCATTGAGAGTTTTTTTTTAGAATCCTAAAAAGTAAACATTAAAACCCTGGTCCCCCCCTTTTGGGGGGAATTTTGGTCCTAGTGTAAAATAAACCTAATTTCCCAAAGGGTTTGGGTTTTTTGATTTTTAAAATTTGCCCGTATCAGGGCCCCGCCTATCTCGTTTACTACCTTAGGGGGACAAAACTTTTTTCCCTACATGTCTTTTCCCAACCCCTTTAAAACCTCTGTTTTTAATTTTGGGCAAAAAAGGGGGGTTTTGGGTTTAAAGGTTTAAATTTTTGTTTTATTTTAAACTAAACCCAAACCTAACCTTTAAACCCTTAAACCCTTTAAACCAAAACCCAACCTAGCCTGGCTTTCTGTCAGTGGAGGGAAGGGGTTGGGGCCCCCGGGGCCCCCAAACCCAAATCCGGAGGAGGTGGCGACGGCGGAGTTGCACCTATTTATTTTTTAAAAATTTTCTTTATTTCCGTGATTTTCATCGAAGTAACGCTTGCCAAAAAAGGTTTGAAGGTTTTGTAGAAGACGTGGGGATACAAAAAATTTGGGCCCCCTTTTAAGGGATTTTTTAGATATGGCAGGGGCGATAAAACGAACCTTAAACCCAAAAAAACATCAGATTCCCTTTTAAAACATAGAAAAATGTAGCAGAAAAATAAAAGTTTCAAACTGAAAAAAAGGGGAGCGTTTGATAAAGCGAATCTTTTTTTTTTAAAAAAAACCGGGGGTTTGTGAAAAACAGGTGGGGTTTATATATATTTATATAAAAAAAATTATAACACAAAATGTGGAAAATTTTTTTGGGTTTATTTTGTTGTATTTGGGGTTTCCAGTGAAAGGGCCCCGTTTTTGCTTAAAAATAACAAATTATTATTAACAGAACTGGGCTTTCCCTGCCAAAAACCCTTAAAAACACGGTTTTTGTATTTATTTTTTTCTGCGGCATATATGTAATAATTACCATTCACTTTTTTGGGCACTTTAAAATTATAAAACCCACGTAAATTTTGGGAAATATTTCCCCAAAGGGTTAAACGGGCCCCCAAATAGGGGGAGCATGGGGCCCCTTATTTTTCCCAAATCTGGAAAAGGGGGGCCCTTTCCCGGGTGAAAACGCTTGACTGTCGCCCCTGTAGCTTTAAACCAAACGGATTTTCCCCGGGGGGGGGGAAAAAACCATCATTGTGATTCCCCACAAAATTAAAATAAATTTGGGGGGGTAAAAAAATTTAAACCCTGACCTAAAAGTAACCCCAACCTGACGTTTTTTTAAAGTAAAGGGAGGGGGATCCTTTTTTTGTAGGGTTAAGGCCGTTCCCACTAGCCCGCTTCTAAAGGGCCCCCGTTTTCCGGACACCGCCCAACAAAGACGTCACCACATCACCGGCTGAGTTTTATTTTTGGTAACCGGGCACGGTTTTTCACCTCCGCCAGCGGGCACCGCCGAGCGGGAAAAAATTACTTGGGTTTTAACTTTGTACGGCACCGTTAAAAGGGGGTACGGGGGTGTGGTCAACTTTAAATTTTTACGTCATTGTTTTCTTTTTTGTAACGGCGGGGCCGGGGACAAAACGGGGTAGTGGGAAACCCGGGCTTTACACAAACCCCCGGGTGGCCCAGTTTTGATAATAATTTAAATTTCCATTTTGGGTTTTTGTTTTTAGGTTTTAAAGGTTTTGTTTAAATAAAACAATTTACCTAAATATCTACTAGAATTTACTGTTGCCAAAAAAATTTTATATAAATTTTATATAATAATATATATATATTATATTATATATATATATATATATATATATTTTATTTATTTTTTTAAATCCCTCCCAGGTCCCAAAATTTGTTTAGGAAACCTTGGAGCGGTTAACCTTAGTTTTTTAAAATTTTTAAAGGGGGGGCTAAAGGCCCCCCCCTGGATTTTTGCTGCAAGGTCATTAACTTATCCTAACCTCCTGACTTGGGGTTTTTTTTACTAAAAAAACACGAATCTGCATCGGTAAAAAGTTTTAAATAAAACCCCCAAAATAATTGGGCAAAGATAGAATAAAAGTGGGTTCGAAATAAGTATGTGATTAAGGGCAAAATCCCAAATTTACCGTTTAAAATAATGCTGCTGCACACCGACCAGTGAGTTTTGGGGGGCTCCTTCCCGTCTAAAAAGAAAAAAAACAAAGTCCCCAAAACGGGGGAAGAATCAGCAAAAAAAAGTTTAGCAGGCCCCCCATGTTTTTTTATTTGTCACCCGGGGCTTACCGGGGCCTCAAACCCCCCCTGGTTTCTGGGTTTTACCGTTCCCCCCGAAAAGGTGCCAAAAAGGGTTTCGCCGGGCCCCTTTTAGTGGGCCTCGTACCACGCTCTCACCGTTCCACGCGCCGCTTTTTTCCCCCCTGGGAGGAGTTTTTTAGCTTAAAATCAAAACTCCCTGCCGGGCGCGGATGGCCCCGGGAAAGTCCCCCCGAACGGGTTTTAAAGGGCGGGAAAAGGCCCCCCCTGTGTCCCCCCCCCGTATGCTGCCGTCCGCAACCAAATTTTTTTACACGGTTTGGGGAAAGGTGAGGGCCCCCACGGCTCTGTGTGACAGCAGCATAAGTTTAGATTACATGGCTATTGTGGAGTTTTAAACTCCATGTTTCCAAAAATATAATTTTATTTTGTATATTTTATGTTTATTTTTCCCCATTCATTTGCTATGCCTCTGTTTGGTGATTGCATGTCAGTGGGTTTGTTTTCCCCTAATGTTTTAGGCCACACCCCCAAAATTTTGCTCTGTGATAAAAATGCTAGGCTTAAATTTTTTTTAAAATTTAAAGTATACATGTCCCTTCCATTGGGGACAAGACAAACAGTGTGTGAGACGCTAAACCCTTTGGGCCCACCAAACCCAGTTTTTTTATGTTCTTCATGGGGGAAAATAGGCTTTACAGACCATTGAAGCCCGTAAAAATTTTTTTGGGGGAAACCTGCTTCCCTTTACAACCTACAACATAACATCAGGCCCGGGGGAAACCCCGAAAAAGATTTTAATGAGGGGAAAAACAAAAGCAGGTTTGGGCTAAAAAAATTAGTTGATATAGGTTCCTTTAAAACCCCCACAGGACCCGTGTTTTTTTTAGTTTTTTTAAACTATTTCCCGAGTCCCCGTTTTTCCATTCCTGTTTTTTTACTGCCCCTCACTGCACTTTAACATTTGGCTGAACTAAAAATCCTTTTCCCTTTTTGTGTTCCCCTATTATCTAACCCCTTCCCTGCTCCCTTTTTTGGCACAAGGGGCCTCTTCCATTATCATCTTCTGTTTATTTTTACATTGTTTATACCTCTCATCTCCCCAAAATATACATTGCCTTCCAAAGTAAGGGATTTACTTGCATCCAAATACAATCACATATTCCCGGCCCACATTAAAATTTCAGGCTTCTTTTCTCACAGAAAATATTGAAAAAATTAACTAGATATTATATATTTTTTGTCATTCTTGCAAACAGACATATTATTCACAAGTGGGAGGTTATACAGCTTCCCAGTTTGTCCCTTTTTTATACCCATTCTGCATTAAACATTTCCTACCTTATGGGGCTGGTCTACTTACACACCTGTTTGTACAGCAGTGTTATAATAGTAATGTTGTATGTAAAAAACAGATTTTTAAAAAAGGTAGGCTATTCACTTAGGTGGAAAAAGAATGGTAATGGAGCATAAAACACTTCATATAATATACTAAAATATTTGCTACTGGCCCTTTTTGTAACAGTAATAAAAAGAATTAGCATGGCATCTAGGCCAGTCCCTTTTATATTAATTGCCATCAAATTCCCCCCTGGCCACGCACTATTTTAAATTGGGGAATCTTTCTTTTTTTTTCATGGAATGTCTTTCTCTTTTCCAGTTTTCCCAAAAAAAAATTTTTTAGGGGTTTTAAATTTTTCCCGTTGTTAGGCTTTTTTTAAAGCTAAACTATCCACCCTTTTTTTTTTTTTTTAGTCTTTCTTAAAAATTTCAAAACAATTCAAAAGCTTTTTATCAGATGTCCCTTTGAAATATTTATTTTCATTTTTTTGTACTCCTTTCCTACTTTAAAGGGGTTTGAGTAAAAAAACTTCAATTTTTATTTCTTTCTCTACAAGATGTTTCACTAATCTCCTTTTAAAAACATTGGGTTTGGGAGTAAAATTTTTTATACCTGTATGATGGCTAGGGACAAATATTTTCTACTTTTACTGCTACCCTTTTTTTGCCAGGCCCAAAAATTTCCCAAAAAGCATTTTCCCGTAAATAATTCACTTAAAACATCATAGGCTAAATTTCAAAAATTTCATAGGGTTTTGGGTTTTTCCAACTGTCGCGTTTTTTCCCTTTTAGATTATATTGTCCCTTATTTATCATTAGCATGAAAAAAAAATAAGTCCCTATAATGAAAAAATTTCCATGGTTCAATTTTCCCTAGTTTTTGGGGTTTAAAGATATTTTTAAAAAAAAATTTCGGGAATTTTTGTTCATTTTGCAAAGATAATGGGCCCGGGAAAAATTTTTCCACCCCCCTTTTTTTAGCGTTGAAGGACAAAACGCGAACTAAGTAATTGTCATTCATTTTCCCACCCCCGTAAACATGTACACATTAATTTTAAAATTGTATTTTTTTCTAATCTCAATTTGGGGGTTTTAGCTTTAAAAAAGATGGATTTTTTATAACCATTAAATTTTTCCTTATTAAATTAATCCTGTTTTTTTTTTTCCCTTTTAAACATTTTTTTCCCCTTTTAAAAAACAAGTAAAGTTTGACAAAGTTAACATAAAGCTGGTTTTTTTAAGATCCTTGCCCTTTTTAAATTTTTAGAAATACTTATTTGGGGGAGGAACTTCCACATGATTTGGGGATCAGAGAAGCTGGGTTTTTTTACATGTCCCTCCCTTTCAGCAACAAACCCCAAAACCTTCCAAAAATGCAAATTTCTTGTTCTTACGGATCTTTAAAAGGGGAATTCATGATATTATAATTTTCGATAGAAAAAATACTCCAAAATTGCCATCAAAAAAATGAATCGGGGAAATTTTTCCTTTTAAAAATCCATAAAAAACAGATAAATATAAATTTCTTCCTGGAGGGGCAGAGGTGCAAATTTTTCCAAACCTTTTTGGAGGGGGGGCATAATTGAACCCTATTTTTTACAATAGGGTTTTAATATTGCACTCCTCCCCGAAGGGGCAATTTTAAAATAGTTTTGAACGGGGTTTTCAGCTTTTGCACCTTTAAAGTGCAAAAGTGGGACCCAAAATTTTGGGATCTTTTTAAAAGTGCAAAGGGTTTTACCCTTAAAAGGGGCATTTGTTGCAACCCCTATGGGTTCAAAAGTCATCCCTCCAAAAGGGGGAAAAATTTTCACTATAAAAGGCAAAACCCCGCCCCCTAAAGGGGCAAATTTTTTTCACCCATTGGGTGAAAAAACGCACCCAAAATTTTCCCAAATTCCCGAAGGTGCAAAAAATTGCACCTTAGTGTTTTAAGGGGCACCCCTTTCACCCTTAAAAGGGGCAAAAAATGTGATTAGTTTTTTCACCTTTAAAACGCAAAGTTGCAAAACCCCCAAAAAGGGGCATTTTTTCTGCCCCATATTGGGGGCAAAAGTGCACCCCTCCAAAAGGTTTCAAAAGTTGCACCTTAAAAAGGGGAAAAACCTGCAACCCCCCAAAAAGGGGCATTTTTTTTTTCCCCCCCCAAAAGGGGCATTTTTTGCCCCCCTTAAATCAAAATTTTCTAATGTGGATACTCAAAAAGGTGAACTTTTACGACTGGTTGTCCCATTTTGTTTTGACTAAACCCCTACTCGGATTTACTAGGGATTTTCCCCAGAAAATGACTAACCCATTGTTACTCCCGCGTGACTAACTTTTGGGGTTTCTCATTTTAGACCCCACGGCTTGGATATGCTTTAAATTATCAACCATGGGTACTTTGGTTTTGGGGTTTGGGGAACCCCTATACCAAAACCTAAACCCCTTTTAAATAAGTAACTAATTTCCTCGCATTGTCTTGAAAAAAATTTACAGGTAAACAGCGGGCCCCCGAACTACGACCCCGTTGAATCACAGGTTTTATTCAAAAGGGTTTGGGGGTTTTGGGGTGGGCATTCCCCCAAAGGTCTTGTCCCACGAGTCGGAAATGGGGAAACGCCAGTATCACCCCAACCGAGCGACTTTGGGGGCTCAATTTTGACCAATCTTTGGCTTTAAAGCTGGGGCCCCACACAAAACACAAACCCCCCCCTTTGCTCAAGGTTTGGGTTATAAAATGCCGGAAATTTGTCCCGTGAAAAAAACTTTTCCCCCCCGGGAAAAAGCGATGATTTGAACCGCTAAACACATAATTGGGACGCCAAAGTCTATCCACTCGAAAACCCTCGTAAATTTTGGTGGTGTTTCATTCATTTTTGCCCTTGGTCTTGTCCAGCGAGCCAGATTCGCGATCGCCAGTTTCATCTTCCGGTGCGAGCTTAAGATCTCATTATTACCGATCTTAGACTCATGCTGGGACCTCACACACCACACACACACATCCCCTTGACCAGACAAATATACCGATATGTCATGATAGGAGAATTTTGCTTCTACGTACTTATACGTAATAGGACAGTAACCGCCCGAATTTCTCAGTGGGAAAATCCCCGGGAATAAGTGTGGCCGGTGATCGAACGCCGGACCAGAGAATGGTGCCTGACGCTCTAACCCACCGAGTCGTTCAGGCATTTATCTAGTTGCATTCATCTATAGTTATATTTTACAGGGCCTGAGCTACACTCCGTCTCCTCTCCGTCTAGTACTAGCTCTACATAGTAGTAAGAGCTACTACTATGGCCCCGTCTCCATAGCTACATTTTTATCATTCATCCTTAGTGCTTAGTGTTGGCCGAAACCATCATCCCGGGAGGCGGGTCACAAACCCCCGGGTGACACCCAGTACCCAATCACTGCTGGGTGGACAGAGGCTTGGGTTTCAATTAGAAGACCGCCCATCTTTCTTCTTCACCCATGGTCTTGTCCACGAGAGTCAGACTTGCGATCGCAAGTTTCACCCTCCCGGTAAGAGGTTAGAGCTCATTATTACCGATCTTTGGTTAATGCTGGGACCTCACACACATCACACACCCATTACCTTGCTCAAGGGGGACAGAAACCGCCCGAATTTATCAGGGGAAAAACCCCGGCGTGCGCGGGGGTTGGGGTGTGTGTGTGTGCGTATGTCTGTGGGGTAGTCTGTGTATTGTCCGTTTGGGCTTTTAAAGCAGCCCTTTCCAGGTCGGACGGGGCCCCAAAAGAGTTTCCAGCCCCGCTGACCCCCCTGTGGGGTTTTTTTTCCGCTATTGAAAAAACAAACTTTTTTTAAGTGCTACCCAACGCATCAGTCAGGGTTAAAATAGTAGCGGTCCCCGGCCCCAAATGCAACGAAAAATCAGCTGTCAAAGTAAATAAGGATGAGTGATTAAAGGGCCATTCTATCAATCCCGGAGCCCCTATTACGGCAGTTTTCCCAAGTAGGGGACGGGGGGCAGTTTGAATACCCCATTTGCAAGAAATCAGCGAGCTAAAAAAATGCCATAAAAATCTAGAAAAAGTGCAAGGGAATATAAAAAAAATTAACTCGTCTCAAGGAATAAAAGGGGAAAAAAAAATAAGGAAACAAAAACGTTCCTGGGGGTTTAATTGGGACGGGAAAGTTTCGGAGGAAAACGCCCCGTCATTCGGGGGAGTTTCAGACGACAAAAACCCTCGAGGGAAAGCCACCACAGACGCGCCCAAGTAACAAAGATAGGGGAAAAAACGGGGGCCAAAAGGACTTTAACACCCCTTCGTAGACTGGGCAAGGGGAACCCCGGGAAAATCGAAACAGGAAGGGGCCCGGGGATTTTGCTTTCCCCAAAAAAAGAAATTCTGGATTTTTAAAATTTAAAAAAAAGCTAGTTTTGAAAACATGGGCGATATTTTTACAGCCCATTTATATAAAGAAGATTTTCCCCTAGGTAAGGGAGGGGGTGGGAAATTGCGAAGCGGGGATAAACCGACCCCGGAAAAACCAGAGAACGGGGGATGTAACATTCGTCTAGACACGAGAGAACGGAAACTTTAAAAGGGAAAGGGGGTTCGAGTGGGCATTTGGGGTTTGCGGGGTTTTTTTAGGGCTAAAGGAAAATTAAAAAACGGGAAAATATCCTGGAACATAAACGGTGTAAAAACAAAATTTGGGAAAAAAAAAGTGAAAAAAAAGCTCTCGTAGAGTATAAAGGGATCGGGCAAAATGAGGTAAAAACCCTCGGGGCCTAAAATTTTCCCAGTTATGTTACTTTCAGGGGGAAGACTTTGGACCCAGGTATAGGGGGGGAAAAACCAAGAAATTTTTTAAAAAAAATTAAAAACCTAGCCAAGTGGCCCAGCGGTGTTGATACCAGTGCTGTGGACCAGGTTTGGGGCAATATCGAAACGCACCAAAAATAGTTTTCGGCTTTTTAAAACCCGTTCCCCCAAAGTGATTCAAAATATTACTAAAAAGGCCCCACGTCCATCTAAAGGAAAATTTTAAGTAACGGTACCTTTTATAAGGGTTTGTTATTTTTGGGCGATATGAAACTCGGTTCGGTACAAGGGGCGATACATTCTTCCACTAATTGGTTTCCCAAAAAACAGTGACATTTACTCTACCCAAATTTTTGGGGGATGATTTTAAAATTGAAAATGTTTAATGCACAGTTTTTGTTAAAATGTTTTGAGCAGAAATTTTTTCTTTGCCCAAAAACTTGAAAACTGTATTTAACTATTACCCAGGAAAAAAAAACTTTCCCGGGAAAAAAAGGTTTTGTGGGTTTTTCAGAGCTAATTTTGGGGCGGCGAAACCAGATCTTTTAAACTGTACAGTAATTTCAGAGTCTTGTCAGTGAGAAACCTTTCCCTTTCCGATCATGCACCTTTGTCTTTAGCATCCCCAATTCAAAAAAATAGTATGGAGTGTGCCCTTTTGAAGGGCACCCCTGTTCTGGGAAAGATAAAGTAGCGTGTCACAGGGGGTTTTCTCAAAACCGGGGGTTTCAAAAAACCCAAATTGGGTTTGAGCGAGTAGAAAAAATGAAGCTTTTCCAAAACTTTACAAAAATTTTAAAGTACCCGAGACAAATGAGTGGGGGGAACCTTTCTCAATAATAGGGTCACGAACGTCTGTATGAATTTTATTAAAAAAAAGGTCAGAAAAAGAAAAGTGAGATAAAAAATATGATGTAGTTAAACAAAGGGGGGAAAAGGGACTTTTAAAATGAAAGGTTTGATGCCATTGTGGGGAAAACCTTGATTGGGGGAAATTATTCTAAAAATTAAAAGCCGAACATCCCAAAAAAACCATCAGACGGGGAAATTCCCATAAACCTTTTTCGGCTTTATACTGAGCCCAAAAGGGCGGAAACTGATGCCCTTTGGGACCGAAGCGACCACCAAACAGAAGTTACATTCCCCTTTTGGATGAACTATTTCGTTGAAGAAATACATTTCCTTTAAGGGAAAATGAAACCTGACAAGTCGGGGTGGCCCAGACGGGTTTTTGCCCCGGGGCACTTGTCATTCCTACCTGTCGAATGGTATTTAGAAATAGCTACTTTTTTTAAATAATGTCTTCTCCATTTGTTATACCCATCCTCTTGGGGCCAGATTTAAAACTATGTACTATTTTTAAGACGGGGTGACAAGAATAATAAAAAATAACTATAGGGGTTTATCAGCATTTTTTAATTGTATTACGAACTGTATGCCCATGTTTTTTGGTAAAAAGGGTTTAAAGTCTTTGGTTTATCCCAAAATAGAAGCCGGCTGGGGCAAAAAAGGAAACGGAGCTGGCTCGAACACTAGAAAACGCTTCGTCCCATCACAGAAAACGGCCCCGGCAAAGGGAGACGTACTTTATTTGTGACTTTTGTGACTTTCAAAGGTTATGATTTAGTGAACAGAGGAAAGCTTTTCAGTTTTAAAAAGATTGGGGGGGGGAGGGGAATGATGGGAGCATTGATGGTTTTGTATTGTTTAAAAAAGGGGTTTTAAAAGGAAATGCTTTTTCCGGCCTACATGGGTCTTACCCAAGGTACCCCATTTCCCTTTCTACTCTTTATTGTTACTTTAATGACCTGTTAAAAATCACTAAAAGAAAATACCCCAAACCTTAGGGTTTTCTGGAATGGTTACACGTCTGGTATTAATGGACGATACGGTATTATTAGCTACCCCCCGGGAAACCATTTTAAAACCAATTTAAAGTTATTGGGAAAAATATTGTAACCCAATTAATAGGGAAAATTTAACTCCGAAAAAATTAAATTTTTTTGGGGTTTATAAAGGGGCACCGCGGCAGCCCGAAAAACCGCTGCCGTGAACTCTGTGGTGGTTCGTTTTTACTCCCAAAAAAAAATTTTTTTATTTCCCGGGGGGTTCGGGTTTTTCCCAGCGACGGGTCGGTGTTTTGGGCCGTAAAGTTACCCGGGGAAAGGGCAAAAATTTGGGGTTCATGTTTTTTTAAAATTTTTCCTTCGTAAAAAAAAAACAACAACCCCCCTTTTCATGGTAAAGCGGCGGTTGCGGGACGCGGCTCTAATGTCAGCTCTATCATACATTGTGAGTGGGTGGCTGAACGGGGAAAAAAAAAAACCCAATCCCCAAAACTGACAACTGGGAAATTTAAAACAAAGGCTGGGTGGCGTAAAAAACCCGCTAGTAAATTATTTGCTACCCGGGGCAGGCCCCCGTCGCCCCCGACTAATAAGGTTAACCCAAGGGCAAATTCTTTTAAAATATGTGGGGGGAACGAAAATGGTATGAGTGATCCACAAAATTTTTGAAAATCGTTACTGCAATACATGCAAAAAAGCCCGAGGGGAAAAAATTAGTAAATAAATTTTCATAGACAGAGAAGTACCTCTTTGGGGACACACTCATATAATGTATATGAAAAACTCACTAGGGCCCCAGCCCGAGTTTTCACACAATAAAGAAAAAAACCCTATTTTGGCAGTACAGGGCATGTATAAGGGGAGACACCCGATTAAGAAAACAAATCGGGGGGCATTTCCCACAGTTCCGGGGGATCGGGCCACAACTTTTTGCATCAAAAAACGGGCCGGGGGAAAAACGGGCGCGGGCGCGGACGTCTCCCGCCCGAGGAAAAACGTGTGAGTGTGGCCAAAAATACAGGGCGGAGCGATGTGGCCCAGCACTGCCCCCTTTTCCCGGGGATAAGGGGGGGCCCACAAATTTACTACTTTGGAAAAAAATTTTCTGGAAAAGGGTTTAAGAACCAGGTGCAGTTTTAAAATAAATCTATGAAATAAAGGGGAAAAATATAATTTGTTGGGAAAAAGATTGTTTTTTTTGAAAATTTTATGTTAAATTTTTGTCTTAAACGTTCAGGATCCTTTGGGGTGTTGTTTTATGTGTTTTTTAGCGGTTTTTTACGTTTAGTCATTTATAGTGGGATTTTTTTTGTCCTTTAATGCATTATGCTATTTTTAACTGCCCAAAATTTTCCCTTTGGGGTTAAGCTAATTTTTTTGTAAGGTTTTTTTTTTTTTTACTTTAATGTTTGATTTTTTTCCCCTTTTTTTTGCGAAAATGGGTTTGATTTTATATTTCATTTTAAGTTTAGGGGGAAGGTTTTTTTTTTTTTTTTGTTTTTTTTATTTAAGTCTTCTTGGTTTTTTAAAAGTTTTTTTTAAAGGGTTTAAAATAAAGGGCCAGGGGCCATGACAAAATTTCCCCATCGTATATTTTTATTTTTTTTAGTCAATAAAAATCTAAAAAAATCTAATCTGGCGGTTGTGTGTGTTGTGTGTGTGTGGGTGTGTGTGTGTGTGTGTTGGGGAGTTAATGCCCCATTACATCAAACAAGGGAATATATAGTAAGAAACCCTCTGACGGTTTCATTATCCAAGTTCAGAGAGGAGAGAGAGGGGAGGAGAAGAGAGGGGGAAAAGAGGAGAGAAGAGAGAGAGAGAGAGAGGGGAGAAGAGAGAGGAGAGGAGGCCCCCGAGGGGGGGGTGCGTGCGTGCGTGGGGTGGTGCGTGCGTGCGTGCGTGGTTTCGGGCGTGCTTTCGTGCGTGCGTGCGTGCTTTCGTGCGTGCTGCGGGCGTGCGTGCGTGCGTGCGTGCGTGCGGGGCGTGGGGTGAGTGGGGTGAGTGGAGACACTGGGCTGGGCCCAAAACACCTACCTCCTTGCTTTCCTCAAAATTCCCCTCATTTGGCCGGCCCCACCCCCTGTCCTGACACGCCCACCCCCGCGCCCCCCTTTATAACAATGGGGGTTTTTTTATTGTCCATGTTTTCAAATGTCCCTTTTTGGGGCGAAATGATTTGAAACAGATGGCTCGGTTTTTTTTAAAAACAACCCCATTTAATATGAAAAAATTTGACTTTTAACAAAAAATTCGAATTAAAAAAATATAAAAGAAGAAATGACTTTAAAATTTTACTACGAATTTTGAAAACTCGAACGAATGAAAAAAATAAATAATTAGTAGATTTTAATATACAAAATGTTTTATATGTTGTAATTTTAGTTCGTCTAAATTTATTAAGATTTTCTATACAGTCATTTTTGGAAAGGGGGAAAATTGTTGGGTTGTTGTGCCATAATACCCCAAAACCCGCCCCCGCTAAAGAAAAGAAATTTCCAGTAAAAATACTTTTAAATACAAATACAATTTTATACATGCTTTAAAAGAAAACGCTTGGGGTTTTCCATGGTGGAAAAGCTTTCCCATAAGGAACTCTGAACAAATGAGGGCAAAGAGGGGTTGAAAAACTTGAAAATGGGCAGGGGGGGTGGGAGGGAAAGGGGGGGGGCCCCGGATGGGCAGAGAGGGAAGGAAAACGATAAATGGGTTTTAAGGGTGGAGAGGGGACAGAAGATGAGAGGGGGGAGGGGGTATAGTGGGCACAAAAGGAAAACCCCCGGGGCCCACTTGAAGGCCCGCCCCTCTCAGGAGAAAGGGTCAGGTTTTGCCCATAAAATCAAGTAAACCCATTTGAATACAAACAGAAAAAAACTGGCAAAATCCCGGTCAAATAGTGACGTAGAGGGAGGACCCGAGGCTCAAGGTTGCTTCGCTAGCCTAGGAAAAGAAACGTCTCCCCCTTTCTCCCATTTTACCCGAGGTTTCCAGGTTTTTCCCGTTTCGAAATTTAAGTGGGTTTTTTTTTGGGATAAAATTACTTTTAGGTACCTCACCTAACCCCCCTTTTAACCCCAAACTATGGTTCCGTCCTTGAGGCCACGTGGGAGAGCTTTTTTGTTTTGGGAAAAATTAATTTCCTTTTTAAGACAAAAATTGTATAGTGTATAGTGGGCCTGAAATTTCTCTGGGAAACCAAATATTTAAAAAAAAATGTATTGCGGCATTTCTTCAAGTAAATGCAAAAAAAACATGAGTCCGAGAATTTAAATGCAAAAAAATGAGTGACATAAAAAGTAGCATCAAAGAATTAATTTTTTTTCCCCTTTTTTTTGTTGTGACAGAAAAATACCCCTTTTTTCGGTCGTTTCATGGAAAAAAAAGATTGGCTGGGCAGGGCGGGCCAACCCCAACTCCCCCCTTTCCCAGGCCTTTGCCAAAAGGGCCCCCCGGCCCCGGCCCCCCCGCCCCCGTGCAAACCCCCCGAACTTACGTACAGCAAACGGCGGTTGTCACCAAGACCAGATTGGCGTCCAGTCTTTCAGCGCATTTTGGGTTTTTTTTTTTCCCACGGCCGGTTTACGGGGGCGTACAGGGACGAGGCCCCTGGGGGCGAGGCACGAGGGGGCCCATTTCAAAGGGAAATTTTAACGCTCCTCCCGGGAAATGCGCCCCCGCCTTGCGGTGAGGATCCCTTTTTTCTTCCCGGTGGTGGAAGGCAGACCGTCCTGCCTGGCCTTACAGGGGGCAGCGGTTAAAGGGGATTCAGGGGCCCTTTTCCCGACCCTCTCCAACACCGTCAGTCCTGCCCTGTCAAGTGGGGCGGGGAAAGACCACCTTTTGGTCACGTAAGGCAAACCCCTCTTGGCGGTGGAAAAAATTCCCCCCCATAATGGCGCTGCATCCTGTCAATTTTTTCTATTGCCCGGGGCTATATACAACTTCTGCCATTTTTACCGCCTCCATAAAGGGGCCCGCTCCTGTCAATTTTCTATTCCCCGGGCTATATAAAAACTTCGGGAACATTTTTATCCGCCTCTATAAAGGGGGCTTGCATCATGGCAAATTAAATTTTATTGTCGGGACATATACAAGCTTCTGCAAAAATTTCATCCGCCTCCATTGGCCCCTAAAAATCAGGTCCCAAAAAATTTTTATTGTCGGGGCTTTTTACAAAACTTCTGCAAAATTTCATCCGCCTCCCTAAAGGGGCTAGCAATGGTCAATTTTTCTTTGCCCGGGGGCTATATAAAGTTCTGCAAAATTTTATCCCTCCATAATGGGGCCCAGCATTTATGGTCCAAATTTTTCTATTTCCACTATTGCTATTACAAAGGGCCTGTTGGGGCCTTTCCCCCTTTTTTTTCGTCCCGGGGGTTTCCCGCTTGTCGGGCCCCCGTCCCCGGGCCCCCCGCCCCGGTTTCTTTTTCCCGGGCTCTTGTGGTTTTCAGTACGGGGGGGGTCGCGCCTGCCCCGCACCGCCCAGGGCCCCACCAAGGGGGAAAGGGCAAACCGGGTAGTACAGGGCCAGAAACCCCCTTTCCCCCCCCCCGGGGAGTCGCCCCACCCCAGCAGACTCTCCAGGCTGCCGGTGACCTTTAGGTGCCGCCCTTCGGCCGCGCATACAAAACACTTTGAGTGCCGGCGCCTCCGCTGCGCTTTTTTTTAACAGCTTTTAAAACCTTCCGGGAACATCCTGCAAAAAATACCCTTCCCCGCCTACATTAGTCCGGCCCGAAGCGCCCCTGTGGCAAGGGGGAAGGGGCCACCGGGCGCCTCGACGAAAGGAAAAAAAAGGGGGCCGCCGCCCTCCTTTTTTTTTCCGTACGAAACCACGCGATCCGGGAGCTTTGGAAAGTAAAGGAAAGGTCCCCGTGAAGACGCAAAGTACAAAGGTTGACAAAAGTGACAAAAAGGGGGCCCCTGACTGGCGGTGATTTTGGGGGCGAGTTGTGGGTGTGTGTGATCCGCGTGTCTTTGGTTTCTATTCCCCCCCCCGCGCTTTGGGGTTTTGAGTCCCGGAAGGCCGTCGCTGCCTGCACCCTGCCCCCGATTTGGCCTCCCTCAAACGGGGCAGCCCGGGTAGTGGGGTCCAAACCGGGTTCCCGGTTTTCCCTCGCCGCAGCAACTCTCCGGGTGCCGACGGCCTTGTGGGCCCCGGGCGGCCCCCGCATAAAAATACCTTTGAGGCCGGGTTTTCCCTTGCGCCCTTTTTTAACAGTTTTGCACCCTTTTTCGCCATAAAATTCCCCGGTGTTTTCTCGGGGAAAGGGCCCGGGGACGCGTCCAGCCCGACAGAGGGGGGCAAACACTCGTCGTTTGCGGCGTTCGGAGAAGAAGAGCGCGCCGCGTTCCTGCAGCACCAGGCGAACTCGATCCGGCAGCTTGGCGTCGTAAGGTACGGTCATGCGTACGCGCAAGGTGACTAATGTCTGGCCGGGCATCGTGTTGAGTCGCTGATTATCTGGTTGACTCAAGGATGTGCCTCGCTGCTCGTGACCGTCGTGGTGGGGAGGCAGCATCGCGGTGGTGGTGGTGGTGGTGGTGGTGTGCTGGCCTTCCATGGGATCAGTTGAAGTAGCTGACTGAGTCATGGTGGACTTCTCGATAAACATGATGGGGAGCGAAATCACCTGTGGTCGCGATATTAAGGATGAAAAAGCGTGAATTCCAAGTTGGAGTTGGAGGTTGGAGTTAGAGTACACACACACACACAGGTTGGAGTTAGAGTACACACACACACACACACACACAGGTTGGAGTTAGAGATTAGAATTAGAGGTTGGAGTTAGGCACTAAAACTCACTACACCAACACCAATCTGGCGCAACACATTTCCCACTTTTTTGGTATTGCAATCAATCCAACTCCAACCTCCTCCAGTGTGTGTGTGTGTGTGTGTGTGTGTGTGTGTGTGTGTGTGTGTGTGTGTGTGTGTGTGTGTGTGTGTGTGTGTGTGTATGTGTTTTACCATGGTCTTGTCCACGCGAGCCGGGCTCGCGATCACCAGTTTCACCCTCCTGTGCGAGCTTAGAGCTCATTATTACCGTTCTTTGGGTAATGCTGGACCTCACATACCACACTATCCCATCCCCTTGCTCAAGAGGGACAGTAACTGCCCGAATTTGTCAGTGAAAAATCCCCGGGAGGCAGTGAGGATTCGAACCGGCTACCATATAATGGCAGGCCAGCGCGCTATCCACTTGACCATCGTGTGTGTTGTGTGTGTGTGTGTGTGTGCTTTAGACTCATTATATCCGCATATATCGATTCATAGACTAGCTACAATAGGTCCGTACCCACCACTTCTATGTAACCCCTCCCCACCCCCAAAACACACACACACACACACACACACACACACACACATACACACATTTACTAAGAGATCACAAAGAGCCTTTTTCCTTCCTGTGATAACTTCTCTCGTAAAATATTCTGCATCCTACAGTATATTGCTTCCTTGTATATGTCGCTAGATCCCCCATCAGTCCTCATGATACTTTATCGTTGTCTGCTTCCTTTTCCTCGCAGTTCCTTCCCCCTCACCCATGCATGACTAAGCAACCGTTCCCCTACTTCCCTAATTTTTCCTGAGCTCTCCCTCCCTTACAATATATATTCTTATGAACCATACAACCATCCCCCCCTTTCCCTTCAATTGTAGTTCCTCCCTCCCGGCTCCTCCCTTGTCCAACCCTCGTGCTCTCCTCCCTTCCCAACATCCAGACGATACCCCAATTGTTTTCCAGGAAAATAAGAGGAAATCCCACAAGCACTTGGACAGATCCAAAACGCAAAAAGCAAGGCCTTTTCTCCTTGGGATCATCATCACTCAGTTACTATTCATCACCACTGCCACACCCACAGCTACTTCAACTCCTTAAGTCATCACCAGTGAAGTGTTGGGGTCATGATTATACTGTCCCTCTGCCTGTTTGTCTTTTTGTCTGTATCTTTTCGTGTGTCTGCTGCTTATTTGTGTGTGTGTGTGTGCGTGTGCGTGTGCGTGTGCGTGTGCGTGTGCGTGTGCGTGTGCGTGTGTGTATGTGTGTGTGTGTGTGTCTGTGTGTGTGGGTGCTTTAATCTCGTATTTGTACTTTTGCCTTATTTTCTTTAGTTTTCCTTCTACAGCTTTCCATCCTACCTCCCTTCTCTATCATCACCACTCCTTTCTCCGTTTCCTCTTATAATTCATGGCATCTGCTTTTATCTTCTTGCTCTCTGTCCATTATTTCCTCTCTCTTCTTTCATATATTCGCTATATTAACTGGTTTCCATGATGCGGTTTCATCTTTCCTTTCTTTCTTTCCTCTATTAATTACTTTTTTCCACTCTCTCTCCCCTCTCTCTCTCTCTCTCTCTTCTCTCTCTCTCCTCTCTCTCTCTCTCTCCTCTCCCCTCTCTCTCTCTCTCTCTCTCTCTCTCTCTCTCTCTCTCCTCTCTCTCTCTCTCTCTCTCTCTCTCTCCTCTCTCTTCCCCTCTCTCTCTCTGTTATATTGATCCTTCCGTTCCCTCCAACTCCATACATTTTTTTTTTGCTGTCGTCGTTGTTATTGATACTAATGATTATGATTATATTATTGTTCTAGAACTTATCATGAATTATACCTACAGTGACGTAAATATATGCAACCACGTTTCGAGGCTACACAGGAACGGTAAGACAAGATATGAAATAAGATAGTAATGGAAGAGCCTAACGGAGAGAATAGTTCAATGTAATTAGCTGAATGATTAGAACGTAGGAATAAGTCAAGAATACTGGGCGAATACAAGGAAACACACGATTACAAACACCACCCTAATACAGCTTCTACCACTACTACTTCTACTACTACTACCACCACCACCACCACAATCACCACTACTACTTCGACTACTACCATTACCATAGCCACAACTACTACTACTACTGTTTGTACTGTACGCATGCATATGTTACTAAACCACCACATCCCTCAAATCCTAACGTCCGACCGAAAGTTACGTAAAAATATGAGAACGAGAGAGAAGAGAGAGAGAGAGAGAGAGAGAGAGAGAGAGAGAGAGAGAGAGAGAAGAGAGAGAGAGAGAGAGAGAGAGGAAGAAGAGGAGAGAGAGAGAGAGAGAGAGAGAGAGAGAGAGAGAGAGAGAGAGAGAGAGAGAGAGAGAGAGAGAGAGAGAGAGAGATAAAAGAGTTATGAGTACCGAGAACCAACACAAAAAAAGCTAAATATAAGGTGGTAGCATGCAAGTTATCTTTCTCTCTCTAGTTAGTTGTCTATACTCTATAGTTGTTTAGGTCTTGTTCAACTTGCTGAACATTTTGAATGGTGAGAAAAATTCGTCAGGATAAAAACTCAATTTGCCAATGATTATGAAAATTACTTACGACACACACACACACACACACACACACACACACACACACACACACACACACACACACACACACACACACACACACACGCCCACGCACGCACACACACACACACACACACACCCCGGGTAGCTCAGTGGCAGAGCTTAGGAAACCACTGAATGTTCCTTGAGCGTGGGTTCGAGTCCCACCCAAGGCGATCGTATCAATTTAAGGGTACTCCGTAGTGTAGTGGTAGCACGCTCGGTTCACAACCGAGAAGTCCCTGGTTCGATCCCCGGACGGAGCGGAAACAGTTGGGCTGTTTCCTTAAAACCCGAGCCCCTGTCCACCCAACAGTGAATGGGTACCGGGTGTTAGTCGGGGGTTTGTGACCCGCCTCCCGGGGTGTTGGCTTCAGCCAAAACTAAGCATTAAGGATGAATGATAAAAATGTTGATATGGGCCATACGAGCGTTGCTCAGGCCCTGTAAAATACAACTAGATGAATACACACATACACACACACACACACACACACACACACTCCGGGGAACTCCGTAGTGTAAGGGTTAGCAACTTAGCACGCTCGGCTCACAACCGAGAAGTCCCGAGTTCGATCCCCGGGCGGAGCGAAGACAGACGGGCGGTCTTCTTAAAACCCGAGCCCCTGTCCACCCAGCAGTGAATGGGTACCGGGTGTTAGCCGGGGGTTTGTGACCCGCCTCCCGGGGTGATGGCTTCGGCCAACACTAAGGATGAATGAGAAGATAAGATTTTCATCCTATCTAGACACTTTGCAAGTACCAACTACAAGGTTATTGACTATATAAAGCGCCGCCACGTCAGCACGAACTAGGCGGACTCGAACCGCTGACCGAATGCACAGGGACGCTGCACATTGCGAACTCACGTCTCTACCAACCTTGCCACCCTGACGGGCTTGGATGAATGAGAAAAGTAAATGCTGATATGGAGACGGGGCCATACGAGCGTTGCTCAGGCCCTGTAAAATACAACTAGATGAATACAACTAGATGACTACACACACACACACACACACACACACACACGATGGCCCAGTGGATAGAGAGTTGGTGCACCTTTCCGTGGTTAGCCGGTTTGAATCCTCGCTCGCTCCTGGGGATTTTTCACTGACAAATTCGAGCGATTACTGTCCCCTATGAGAAAGGGGATGAGGGAGTGTGGTGTATGAGGTCCCAGCATTACCTTAAGATCGGTCATAATGAGCTCCAAGCTCTCTCCACGAGTATGAAAGTGTTGAACGCGAGTCCGGCTCGCGTGGACAAGACCATGGGTGAATGAATGACACACGGCCGCATGCGCGCACATGCACACACACACACACACACACACACGCACACACACACATACACACGTGCAAGTACATAAACACTTGAACTCGGTTGCTTGAGGCGCTGATGGAATTACATAATAATCTTTATGATATTGAATTGATATATTTATTTTCGTTTTAGCTTGAGTTTTCCCCAATCTGAGTGTAAATTATATGGCATCAAGATATGCGATAAGATTCAAAGTATTAGAGCAGGGAAGGGGATGAAGGGAGGGAGGAAAAAACAGTGAAGGGTGTCTGGGGTGGAGGGTCTGGGGGAAGCAGGGGCAAAGGATTTGTATATGGGTCGTGTTTCGTCAAGGTATGGAAGGAGTAAAGATATATATATAGAGAGACCAGAGACAGAGACAGAGACAGAGACAGAGACAGACAGAGACAGAGACAGAGTCTTCATTTTTCATCTTGTTCCTCTCTCTCTCTCTCTCTCTCTCTCTCTCTCTCTCTCTCTCTCTCTCTCTCTCTCTCTCTCGCCCATCAGGGTGGCAAGGTTGGTAGAGACGTGAGTTCGCAATGTGCAGCGTCCCTGTGCATTCGGTCAGCGGTTCGAGTCCGCCTAGTTCGTACTGACGTGGCGGCGCTTTGTATAGTCAATAACCTTGTAGTTGGTACTTGCAAAGTGTCTAGATAGGATGAAAATCTTATCTTATCCTCTCTCTCTCTCTCTCTCTCTCTCTCTCTCTCTCTCTCTCTCTCTCTCTCTCTCTCTCTCTCTCTCTCTCTCTCTCTCTCTCTCTCTCTCTCTCTCTCTCTCTCTCTCTCTCTCTCTCTCTCTCTCTCTCTCTCTCTCTCTCTCTCTCTCTCGTTTACCGTCATAGTCTCATAGACACATACACACATACACACACACACACAAACATGGAATTCAGAATATAATTTCAAGGAATGTTCAATCCCTTTGCTTCTCTGTAATAATAATTTTTCTCGTGAAAATAATAATTACACCTTAGATATATAAATAGAAATACGTAACTTAAAGTTCCAATGTGTAGAAAATAATGAAAACATACAAGTGCTGCCTAGGTCGTAAAAGTACCTGTCACCTATATCAAGAACACCTGGGGATATATTCGAGACAATGCAAGTATCACTTCCATGTGGAAACGAGACAGAACTCGTTGTTATTTGTCCTTGACACGTGTTGCATTTCTTGGATGTGTCTACGACATACCTATAACATCATCACTATCACACTGGCCTCGTAAACAGTAACATTGTTCTCGTATTGTTCATCCCTTATCATTTCGTATATGATATTTCAGATTTGAAAACAAATGATTATAGTAAACATTACTAAAATCATTATATGACGCATAATGTCCTACATGTTATACCACTATATACTAATGGTGTTTAGCATTTTATGAATACCATGAGAAGGCGCCTTTGAAAATTTATTATTGAATGGCAAATAGAAACGATATATTAGCTTACAAGAAAATTATGAAATTAAAGTGCGAAACTATAAACTGAAAACCCCGCAAACCAAAAATACTCGGCAAAGCGGATGTACAACACAGGATCTTGACCAACACCCCAACCTAACACAAACACAGAAAGAAAAGACAAGACCCGACACAGACACCTATATATATATATATTTTAAAAATATATATATATTTTATATATATATATATTATTATTTATATATAAAATTAATTATATAATATATATTTTATATATATTATATAAAATATATATATATATATATATTTAGGGGTGGCCGAATGTCTTTTTTCCGTTTTCGCGAATGCGAATGCGAATATTTTTTTATTTCGCGAATACGAATGCGTTTTTGCGAGTAGTCAAACATTTAAAGTAATCACTATTTTTGTATCTACTGAAAACTAAAAATATTTTGTATGTTTGTGGGGTTTTCCAAAAAGAAAAAATGTGAAAGATATTCCATTAAATTTTCTATGTTGCCAGTTGGGGGACGAGGACCCCTCTACACAAATATTTACATGTAATATCTTACATGGAAAATTTTATTGAGTTCAATTAAAATATCCTAGAGATAATCCGAATAACCCAAAACCACACTGGTGTGACGGGCGTCAAAACCAGTAGGTTGCTGAAAACACTGTTCTCTTTTCAAAGAAGTTGATTGTGCTCGGGGGTGAAAAAAGAATGCTTAATTTACGCGTATAAGCACGGGAAAAAGGTTAGATCAGTAAAAGTGCCTTGAGAGGAGCGGCTGCCACTCTGTTAAAGGGGTGGAGGATGGGTAAAACATTTAAAGTTTTAAAACAGGGTGCTACTGACGTGACATAGCACCGTATTTTTATTTTTTGACTTTCCTGCCTTTCACATAATTTAATTTTTCACCTTTCTACTAGTTAAAATTTTAGTACTTTTCTTTTGCCATTCATTTGAAAAATTTTTTTCTGCGTTCATATTAAATTTATACTACATCTTGCATTTTAAAATTTTTTTAAATTAAATGCAATATTCTTGTATATTATTTATTTTGTTTATGTACTATGATCTTCCCCACCGTTCCCCTCACCTTTCTAAATTGATGGGAAACAAAAAAATAGGAAAACAAAAAGCGTAAAATCTCGCCTATCACACTAACCTGGTTCACCTCAAACCCAAGCATCAGTCAACTGGTTCTGAGGTACCTTTTATACCCAAAATTTACAGGGTATAAAAATAACCCCCCATATCGTCCTCAAAGACTGGACATAACGCCCTCGAAAAATTCGATGATGGCATAAAATAGCCCAATTTAAGTCCCCTTGTGACTTTTCTAACTGTCCTTTCTGCAAGTATTTTTCGGGGAGCCTAAATCAGGCATCCCGGGCCCCCTATCCGACTACTCAAACATAAGAGACAAATCATCCAATCCCTAATGGAACCTTATAAAAAATCTCCAAGTAAAGCTTAAAATAATCAGACACTCGAAAAGTCTGATTGGGTTTTACGTGATGGGAAAATGAACCCATCACTGTTGGGAAACTTTTCGGGTACACACCTTTATTTTCTTTTTCATCCCACCCCAGCAAAACAAAAATCAATAACATTTTTAATTTGCTCCAAAAGATCCCCGACTGAAATTGCTTCCAACTTTGAAGACCAAATTCCCTGGCTTTTTCCTCCAACTTCCCCCTTTTTCCATGACTGTAGCTATATCAAAACGACCAAATCCCTCAGCAAAACCCAAACACGAAGCCCCTTTTGCCCCCCACTAAAAAAACCGTCACAGCGAAAATTTGGGAAAGGCACCGTTACCTTCACGCACGCACGCGATGCCGGCCTTTTCGCTCTCCTAAACCTACTAAATACTGTTATTACTGCAAGCGAAAAGGGCCACAAAATTGGGATCGTTGCTTCACACTACAAATTCACAACCTAACCGAAGTATGTCTCACGTTTCTGTGACTATCACGGCCCTTGTGGACATAACCTGCTAACTGCCTTTGCATGACAGAAATGAATCACAATCTCCCCTTCCTACACATATACAATGACAATCATCTAACGACGATTTTGCCTCACTTCCAACGGCACGTCGCATACTACTTTCGACCAGGGGGTAGACCAAGGTACTCTTGCACTCAAGAGCACACCATCACACACTGATGGTGTGATATCAGGTCCCCTTGTACAACATTTCAAGTTCATGGAAGACCCAATGACTCTAGAAGCTGAAGTCAATCAGCACTTTTCAAATTGTTTATAGATATGGGTGCTTCCGTAAACTCATGACGAAGAGTTG
The DNA here is from genome assembly GCA_016584305.1 of Chionoecetes opilio. NCBI lineage: Eukaryota > Metazoa > Arthropoda > Malacostraca > Decapoda > Majidae > Chionoecetes > Chionoecetes opilio. The sequence goes on along the minus strand of JACEEZ010020348.1, from coordinate 13,209 downwards.
CTTTGATAAATACGCACCGTGCGCCCCTCCTAGGCTAGTAATTGTAGAACCCCCTGACTTGCAACTTTGTGGTATTGATGGCACAGTATTTTTTTCCCTAGGCAAAGCTCAATTTGACACTTACTTATGCCCAGACTTACCCCCTATCAACTGACATATTAATGCAACGGCTCAACATTCCTGCGACGCTCTCTTTGGCCTCCTGCCTCACGGCATGAATTTACTTCTACCTCGCTGCAGGAATCTTTTCCCATGATTTTTTCACCCCATGGGTCAACCTAACCTAGGGCTTTTCCAGACTCTGCCCCCACTCAACTTCTCAAAAACACCCCCTTTCTTAGACTCGTAAAGACTTTTTTTAACACATGACTCCTGCGAGATTCTCTTGTACAGTGTCCCTACTTCCCCCTCAATTTGACACACCTAAACAGAAACCCTTTATTTCCCAAGCTCATCGTCGCTCCATTGCCCCCTTCTCGCTCAAGACGAAAGCGAAGAAAATCCTCCGTTCGTATCCGGGTTTGCAGGGGGGTCGGGTAAGGAAAATTTGCGACACTGGGGAGTTTCAAAAGGCAGGGAAAAAAGTGATTCGTAAAAGGAGAGAGGAGGGTTTAGTTAAAAGATGGGTTGAAAAAAAAAAAGGGAGTTTCTCAAAGGTTTCTTACAAACTGTGGGATATTTAAAAAAAGTAGATTTCCTGAAGGAAAAAATAGTTGGATTTTCATAAAACTTAAAAAAACTGGTTGGAAATGTCGGAAGGTTTCGACCCGGGAAGTCGAGATAGCTGGGTATAAGTTTTTCAAAAGGGCAGAGTAGAAACGAGGAGGAGGGTTGCGCTTTAGCAGAGATCTTGCAGTGTTGTTTTAACAATGTTTAAACAGATAAAGCATAGAGTCTATATGGGTAGAGGTTCGGAGGGAAACTGAGAAAATGGTTTTTTGGGTGTGTGTAGGGGCCTCCAACTTTGTAAGGGGATTCAGCTCCTATAGGGGAAAATAAACAAGCCTCAGATATAACGATTATGCGGGTGGGAATTTTAATCTTAGGTTAGACTGGATTTAATCATAGGTGACGCGATGCAGAAATTGTTAAAAAAAAACCCGGAAAACTTCCTAAGTCACATCGGGGACCTACTAAGGAAAAATATTCTAGATCTATTGCGAAATAGAGACATTTAGTTAAAAAATGTGGGGTCGGTAAAATTAAAAATACACCATTATAGATCAGATTTAGCTTAAAAGGGGAATTGGAAAAATTAAAATGGGAAATGGGCATAAAATACCTTTTCAAAAAGGGCCCAAATTTTATGCGGGTTTAAGAAGACACCTGGGGTTATTAATAGGTTGGGATGGGGGAGAAAATAATTTTCCCCGGGCAGGGGGTTGACGGCTGGAAAAGGCCAAATTTTGAAGGGTTAGGAAGGGGACCCGAGGAATTGGCGCGGTCAATTTGGTGTGAGGTCGAGGCTGAGGAGTAATTTGAGCGGTTAGACAGGGAAGTGAGGTCAGGGCTGAAAAGGTAATTAAGAGGTTAGAAAGGGGAAAAGGGGGCGGAGCTGAAGGGGTATTTTTTGTAGGAAAATAAATTGACGGGCAGAAAAAAAAATATTCCTTTGGGAATTAGGTCCAAAAGAGTGACCAAATGGAGACCCCAAATTAAAACCACATTGAGTAAAAAGAAACATTTATTTAAGGTTTGGCGGATTGGGGAAAAAAAGACAGTTAACGTGATGGGGAGGACAGTGAAAAAAAAATTTAAATCGGTTGCAAGAACAATTTAATTAAGTACAGAAAGGGGAAAAAGGGCCCCAAAAAGGTTTTATCGGTTTATAAAAAAAAACAAGGGAATTAGTTGGGCCCCTTTAAAGGGCAGGACAGGGGAGGTCTGAAATCGGGGAGGGTATTTAGGAAACTAAATATTTTTCTTAAATGTTTTTACGGAGGGATACCAGACGATACCCATAGTGAACAGTTTCAAGGAAGCGATGAGGAAATCAAAAAAAATTTGATAACTGGGAATGGGGGGAGGAGGGTATAAAAAAAAAAATTAAATCGCCAGGCCAGATAAGTTATCCCAGGGTATTAAAAGGGAAAGCAAGGATTTTTTTTGTGAGGTTGTGCCATTTTTTGGAATTGGTTGAGATAGGGGGATGTGCTTTTGGAAAAAGGAAATGTTGTTCCCCTATTTAAAAAGGGAGACGAGGGTAAAGTCAAAATTTTGACCCTAGTCTTTGTGGTGGGTAATTTGGAATCTATTATTGGGAAAAAAAAATTAGAGAGCCTTGATAAACATGTTTTTTTCAAAGTTCCAACGGGGGTTACCAGGGTAGGTCAGTTCCCAATTTATTGAGTTTTTAAGGAAAGTTTATGAGACGGGAGATAGGTACGGTTATGAATAAATATCTGGATTTTGTGGCATTTTACAAAGTACCCACGAGCGACTCTTAATAGGTTGGGCTTATAGTATAGTGGGGGTTCTTCATTGGACAGAGCTTGCTAAGTAATAGGCAACAAAAGGTTCAATTAGGGTTCCAAAATCTGAATGGGGCTGGTGACAATGGGTTCCCAGGTCGTTTTGGGCCCTTACTATTTTTGATTTACTAACGATTTGGGATGTGGGATTAGCAGTATTCGCAATTTGCTGATATACTATGGGAGATTATTGGATACAGTCTGACGTAAAAATATTGCAGGGGGGATATATATATTTATATATATTTTTAATTTAATATATATTTTAAAATATATTTTTTTTAATTTTTTTTTATATATATATATATATATATTAAAAATTTAAAATTATATATTTATTATATATATTTAATATAATTTTAAAATTATTAAAATTTTAAAAAATTAATATTATATATTTATTATATTTTAAATTATTTATATTTTTTAATATTTATATAAATAAATTTTATACATATTATTTATTTATTTTAATATATTTATATTTTATAATTATATAATTTTATTATATAATTTATATATTTATTTTTTAATTTATATTTTATATATTTAATTTATAAAATTTAAAAATATTTAAATTTATATATGATTTTTAATATATTATCTATTATATTTATATTTTTAAATATATATTTATTATATATAGTATATATTTTATATTTATCTATATTTAATATAAAATATTATACTAAAAATATATATATTTTTTATATATATTTTATTTTATATTTATATTTTATATTAATATATATTTTATTTAAAATATTTTACTTTATATAATTATTTTTTATATTTAAAAATTATTTTTAAATATAATTATATTATATAATATTATATTATTATTTATATATATATATTTTTTATATATTTATTATATTATATATTTAATTTTTTTATATTTTTTATATATATATTTATAAAATATATTTTTATAAAAAATATATATTTTAAATTATATATATTTTTTTTATATTATTTTTATATATTTTATATATTTTTTTATATTTTATTATATATTTTAATATATATATATTTATATATATATATATTATATTATTTAATATATATTTATATATATATTTTTTTATATATTTTTATTATATTTTATATATTTTTTATTTTTTTAAAATATTTATATATTATTATATATATTTAATATATATATATATTTTTTATATTTTATATATTTTTATATAATTTTTATATATATTATATCTATTTTATTTTTATTTTTTTTAATTTAAATTTTAAAAATTTTTTTTTTTTTTTTTTTTTTTTTTTTTTTAATTTTTTATTTAATTACTTTTTAAATATTTAATTTTTATTTTATTATTTTTTTTTAACTATATTATATATATATATCTTTTTTTATTTATTTTTTTATTTTATCTAATATATAATATTATTTATATTATTATATATATATTTTTATATATATATATATATTTTAAAAATTTATTTAAATTTTAATTTTACGGGAGAAGGAGTTGTCTGGGGAATGGTAGCGGACTAAACGCCCAAAACCATAAAAAAAAGGTGTGGAAAAAAGTAATAACAAAAAATTTAATAATATCTAATAACACCTTGTAGAAAGGGTAAGATGATCTTGCTTTTGAACACACAGAGATGACTAAAGAAAAGCTTTTTAAAATCTAAATCCCAATATGTAAAAAACCCAAGATAATTAACCCTAGAGAAAACACAAAAAAAATACTAAGAAAAATTTCACCCCAGGTAGTAAAGCAATAATAATAATGTGGTTGTTTTGAGTAGATCACCATGCTAAGTTGACGGGGTACTTATTTAAAAGGCACAAAAATGGTGTTACTGCATTTCCTCGGGGAAGTAGAAACGCTTCACTATTACAATGACTGACTAAAAAAAGGAAACGAGTTTAAAAGTGCCCTCGTATTTGCCTGGGGCTGCTTCACTCAGCTATGATCAAAACCCCGGGGAACCCCGGGAGTAGTTCCGGTCCCTTTCCTTTCGGTTGATTGAGGAAGGGTAGTTAGTGGTACTCAGCAGTGGTGTGTGTTTGTGTGTGTGTGGTGTGTGTGTGTGTGTGTGTGTGGTGTGTGGTGTGTGTGTGTGTGTGGTGTGTGTGTGTTGTGTGTGTGTGTCCCCAGGATGAGGAAAAGGCAAGCTTATGATACCCCCCCCCCATAAACGCCCCACTGGGAAGAAGGGGTCTTTAAGTTGAACGGGAAAGGTGAGCCCTAGGTGCGAGAGAGAGCGTCTCAATGTGTTGTCGGTGCCCTTGATGTGGATGATGTCGGGTTGAAAGTGGAGGAAGAACCCCCTCGGAGAGGCGTTGTTTGGGTAATTTTGGCCGTTTTGGAAGGACAAGGGTTGTGAAGTGTAACTTTTTAAAAGGATTTTGACTTGGCTGGAGATAAACAAAATTTTTGTACCGTGAAAGTTGCCAGGGTTTTTTCTCGAGGTGCTGTACGCTGTTGGGGGTTTGAACTTGCGGGAGTGGTATCCCAAAGGGGGGAAAATGCCCCCCCTTTTGAAAGAGTACATTTCCTAAGGGGGTGTCGCGGGCACTGTTTGCGACAAAGGGTTTGGCGAAGTCGGGGCGATAGCACGGGACCCGGGACAGGAATTTTCTTAAGGGGTTGAAGGGGGCTTGGCAACGTCCGTCCTTTAGGTCACAGCCCCTTGAGGCCGGGTGAAGGGACGGTAGGGGCCGCGAAGTTGGACAAAATCCCCGGGTATAACCTGCCACCCCCAAAAAGCCCCGGGGGGCCCTTCCCGATAGTAGGGGCAGGGTACTCCAAGAGGGCGGAGATGTTGGCCATTTTGGTCTATTTGGGCCTTGTCCCACCTCGTGTCCGGGTTGTCCCGTGGCTCGGCTGAAGGGGGTCTTGGGCCGCTTGATGGTCGTTGTGCCCCCCTGCAGCCTGGTCAACACTTCCTGGATTTTAAAAGGGTTGCTCCCAATGCTCTGAAAATTCAATGTCGTCTAAGTATACAAAACCCCACCCAGACCCTGTAAAAGTAGTCCATTCCCCCTTTTGGAAAGGGAAGGGGCATTCCCCCCCCAAAAAGGCATGACTCTGTATTGAAAAGACCAAAGGGTGTGATAAAGGCGATATTTGTTGGGCTTTTTCCGAAGGGGGTTTTGGTAGTACCCTTTTCAGAAAGTCAATTTTTTTTTAATAATTAGTCTGCCCAACCCTTGTCGATGAATCATCTATTTTTGGTAGAGGGTACTTCCGGAACAGTCACAGCGTTTACCGCGGTAGTCCGTGCAGAGGCGAGTTGTCCATCCCCCTTGGGGGCGAGAAACATGTGACGCCCCCGGAGCTGGCGGGAACGTCCTGCTGGAGTAGAAAATCCACCTCTTGCCTCATCTGGTCCCTTTTTCCGGGGATGTATCGTAGGGGGGGTTGACGAAAGGAGAGGTTCCTGGGAGAAGCTCGACATCGGGGGAGGTCATGTTACAAAATTTAGGTGATCCCCAAAGGCATTTTTATGGTTTAAATAAGGGGTGGTTATGTCCTCCTGTGAGAGGAAGTTTAGGTGGGTTAGGTATCTCTAGATTCCAAGTAGGGTTTGAGTTTTTTCAAAATCGTACCTGTTACAAGGGGGGTTGTATTTCAGGTAAGAAGGTGCAAACGGCTTGTATTTGAATCAGGTTTTTATTTGTATCGGGTATTTTTTTTGTACAGGTGAAAGGTTTTGGGTCTACTTTTTTATAATTTTAGTAATTAATGTAATTTTAGCTGAGTGCTTTTAGGGCGGTCGGGAGTGTTTCTCTCAAAGCCCCTTGTGATTGGGATGGTATGCCGTAAAAGTCTTTGGTTTCCAAACTCTCCCAAAACTGCTCAAAGAGACCGCCGTGAATTTGTGCCGCGGTCACTTTAAAACCCCCCTATAGCCAAAGGTATGAACTTTTGAGGGGTTTTTTGCACAATTGTTTTGGCTGAAATGTTTTTAAGTGGGAAGCCCGGTAAGGGGGGTTGGACACAAAAATAGTGGGGATTTTTGGGTTCCCTCTCCTTTTTTTGGGAAATGGGCCAAGAGTCAATGATGATTTTTTAAAAAGGTTTCCTCGGCCTTGGATATTTTGGATGGGTACTGGGAATTTTTTGGTTAGTTTTTTCCCAAAATCTGGCAAGTGTGACATAAATTTTTATCTTAAAGTTATTTTTTTTTTTAACCCGGGCCATAAAATCATTGAGTATTTTGTCAAAAGTTTTCTTATTCGTATGTGACCGGCTTGTTCCCATGACGTCTCCATAGGGGCCTCTAAATTTGATTGGCAATACAATTTGGTGAACTTCCCCCAAAAGTGCATCACAGAAAGTTTTGCTTTTTGAATACCCTCATAAAACTTTGTCCTGGTAATAGAAAAAGGGGGAAAGAGTGATCTGATCTTGGGAAGGGTTCTGGCATGGTACCGAGACAGAGTACATCGTCTCGTTGAGCCTCAGAAAGTGTTCTCGAAAATACCTTCCCAAGACTTACTTAGGCGTTGAGGGTGGTAGTTGACAGGGGTGAGGGGGGGTTTTTAGCTTGCTTGGGCGGCACGGGTACGGCACGTTAGGAAAGATTTGGGTGCTCCTTTTCCATGTGGCTTGGGGTTGTAGGTAATGGTGAGTTATTATGACAAGGGGTGGAAGACTCTCACCAGCCCGATCGTTAGCTACAGGAAATTTGTATAGGGAAAGGGGAAGCTTGTCCTCCTGACGCAATGGGGTTTCTACTCCTTAACAGCCATCAAAGGGAACCCCCAGCCAGAGGTACGGGGGAAAGTCGGTAAAATCCTTGGGTACACCTTCCCCCCCCTGTTACTTCCGTTCTACTCCTGGGAAATGCAGATTTTAAGAGGTTGATTGGGCGAAGAGTATCCCGCATAATCTGGAGAGGGCCCCCCTCGAGTCAGGTCGGGGAGACGTACCTTGTACTTGAAGGGTTTTTAAAGGATCAGTACAAAGGGGGTGGAAATTTTGTGTTCACCGAGCAACTGGGTTTGAAAATGTGGGCCCTTTTTTCTACTTTACACCCGGGGCAGGACAGTTCTTTATGAGGTGGGCCCTTTTTTCTTTCAGAAATAGCAGAACCCCTTGGCTTTTAACCACTACTACGACTTCCTCCTTTTCATAACTTGCACCTAACTTACAATGGACTGAGCCCTTTTTCTCTCCGAGGATACAGGGGGTGTACTAAGGAAAGACTCTGCATTTTTGCAGCTTTGAGTAGGTTTTCTCATCCTTGTCTGTAATTGCAACATGAAATTTAGTAGGGTATTTTTTCGTTAAATTCCCCAGTGCTACGAGATTTACCAGATCGTCATAAGGGTGACTGATGCAGACTTGGCCAGTTTTTAAGGCTCTGATTTCTTGGGCAATTCTAGGTAAGTTTGACCATATTTTTGTTCTGTTGCGGAAATTTTTTTTTGTATCTTTCTTGGTGACCGCGTAAATGTAAGTATAGCATCTTTAAACTCATCATATCGGCATTTTCCTGCCACTGTCTGAACAAAAAGGCCTTTCCCTTAAATTTTTGGGTTGACAACCAGGTCCAATCCTCTTTAGGGACCCGAAAATGCGTGGCAGAGATTCGACTCTCTAAAGAAGGCTTCAGGATGAAACAGAGAACTGGGTAAAAAAGGGAAAATTTTTGTTAAATTGTAATTTTTTTGGAGTTTGAGTGGCGTGAGCTTTATTCTGCAGATCGAGGCTTTTAACTGATGTTCTCTATTGTTCTTTTTTTGCTCTTTCATGCTCTTTTTTTGCTCTTTCAGCTCTTTTCTGCTCTTTCACGCTCTTTTTCTGCTCTTTCACCTCTTGATTTGTAAATGGGATTCCGTTCGGAACTTTTTCTTTTCTTTCACGTTCTTTTTTTTTCCTTTCACGCCTTGTTTGAACTGGTATTCGCGGGCGAGAAATTTTTCTTCTCTTTTACGTTCTCTATCATGTTCTTTTTCTGCTCTTTCATAGTCAACTTCATTTGTAATGCCTGCTTTTTTCTTTCTCCCTTCTAGGAGAAGAATGTGTCGAAGAAACCCGAAGTGGGGGGTTTCTGACTGAGGGTCGTATTGGTTCTTCCCCATGATTAATATGATGTCATTAATGTTCCTTTTTTTGTATCATGGTGAAATAGATGCTAAAAAAGCGGGAATTCTTGATTGATCTTTGTACTCTTGCACTTTAGTTCTTCACAGAGGGATTACCGACAAAAACCCTTTCCCCATCAACCCCCTGATTAATGTTTAAAAAAAAAAAAATTAAGAACCACAATAGGGTTAGAAGAGAGATGCCAGGGCGTATTTCAGGAAAAACACTCGAGCTATTAACTGAACTCCCCCACATGAGATTTGATAGGGGGAAAGACCCCTGGGATTTATCACTTCGAAGGGGTATAACGAGCCGTGGAGAAGTACCAAGAATGCATACCCAATACGCACACAAGATCTGGCAAATACTCAAATTTTGAGTTTTGAACTGGGAAATTAATATCGGTGAGTTAACTAGATTTGGAACATCGCTGGTTCCGTGAGAAAAAATGAGTCAGTATAGCTTGCGGGGAGGAAGTGTCCTACTTTGGGAAAAATATCAAAAAGAGCAATAAAGGGAATTTAAGCATGTGACGAACTGGAAATGCCTCTACACCAGGCCTTCGTGTATAGTTTTTAAAGGGCCGCACCACACGCTCAAAACAAAGTAGCACCGTAAGTAATAACCCACCACATAGCCCGTGAAATCTCACAAAAAAGAAAAAACCTGGGTGAAAAACGAAAGATATGAAAATCATGATGAGATTAAAAAATACACCGTAAGGGTTTTACTTCCCGGACGGCCCCAAAAGTTACGAGCGAACAGTGAGTTGTTTAAAGGAAAGGTACGAGACTGAACCCCAAACCATAACAAAAAGGGGATGGAAAGAAGTAGATAAAAATAACAATTTTAAAAATATTAAAAAAATCCCTTTACAAGGATAAGAGATTTTTGCTTTTTTAAGCACCACAGAGATGAAAAGAAAATGGTTATATAACTAAAGACCAAAATGTACATAACACAAAATTACCCTAGAAAAACCAAAAGAAACTAAAATAAAATTTTACCCCAGGGGATAAAGCAAAATAATAAGTTTTTGATTTAGTAGAGTCACCAGTGCTAAAGTTGACTGGGTACTTTCTTAAAAAACAAGAATGGTGTTACTGCTATGTTCCCGAGAGATATAAAAGCTTCAGCTATATCGATGTGACTAACAAAAAAAAACGAGGTTTTTAAGTGCCCTCGTATTTGCCTGGGCTGCTTTTACTCAGCTTTGATCGAAAAAACCGGCGAGATCCCGGGGTAGTTCCGGTGCCTTCCCTTTGTGTTGATTGAGGGGAAAGGGGAGTTAGGGTACTCCGGCAGTGTGTGTGTTTTGTGTGGGGTGTGTTGTGTTGTGTGTGTGTGTGTGGGGTGTGTGTGTGTGTCTACAAAGAGGGAAAAGGGGAAACTTATGATAATATATTTAATATTTTATATAATAAATAATATATATATAAATATTATATATATATTATATATATATATATATATATTATATATATATATTTTATAATATATATTATTATATATATAATATATATAAATATATATAATATAATATATTATTTTTATAATATTTTTTTAATATTTAATATATAAATTTTTAAATATTAATATATATAATTATTATATATTAATATATTTATATATATATATATTTTTATATAAATATATATAAAATTTTATAATAATATTATTTTATATATATAGAAATATATTTTTATATATTTATATATATTTTATATAATATATATATATTTATATATAATTTTATTTTTATATATATATATATTTAATATATTTATATTTATATTTTTTATTATATAAAATTATATTTAAAATATATATATACTTATTATATATATATTTATTTATATATATTATATTTATTATATATATATTATATTTTATTTTTTATAATATATATATATTTATTATTATTATATATATTTATATATATATATATATAAGGACTGGCCAAGGCCACAAACAAGAGGGTAACAGTAAATACTAAGCGGGCTTACAAAAAGTCCACTTAGTTGCCAGTCCCTTAAAAAAGACAGTAGGAGAATAAAGAATTGGGGGGGCCACTTTAGTTCGGGAGGTGTCTTGTCACTCCTCTCTTGAAAAGATTTAAGTCGTAGGAAGGTGGAAAAAAAAAACAGGAAAGAGTTCCGATTTACCAGTGAAGGGATAAAGAGTAAAGATACTGATTAACTTAGGAACATTAGGAAGATGGACAAAATGGAATGAATAGCCCTATTAAGTACCCCTAATGAGAAATAGGCATGAGTACCCCTAATGAGTATAGGCATGAGTACCCCAAATGATAAAAGTATTGTGCAGCGAGGTCGCGGGAGGGGGCAGGCATGCAGTTAGCAAGTTCAAAAGAAGTGAGCATAAAATAACGGTAGAAGATAGCAAGAGAACATATTACGGGGGTGTTTTAAAAGATTGAAGGACAGTCAGCCCGAGGAGGGAATTTTCAATAAATCATTGGGGCATACGCCGGGGCCGCGTCGCCTCGGCCACCCTACGACGCCACTTCCGGAGGTCACCACGCGCGAGTCCCCATGGTGGCTCCTTTCCCATACCAGTCAACTCTCGACAAGAAACATCAACATGCCCCAGCCACGAGCCTTGTGGGGCCCCCTTGGCTTCCTCAACGCCGGTTTGTCTCTTACAGATACAACCCGATGGGAAGGATCATTTCAGGGTAGCGTGCCACATGCCCATATAGCCGAAGTTGGCGCTGACGGACTATGCAGGTAATAGGCCTCGATTCAGTCTCACGATGCAATCGATGATTTGACACATACTCATCCCAGCGATACCCCATGTTACTGCGATGACACTTATTACCAAAAAAATCGATTCGCCTCTTCAAGTCGCTATTTAGTGTCCAATCACATCCATAGAGTTTTGACGGGGTCACAAGCGACTTGAAGATCCCGATCTTTGTCTTCCTACACAGGTGCCGAAAAAGCCAAAAACTCCTGCTGAGGCGAGTCCATAACACCGGGTCGTAAAACCGTGGGCCGTGAGGGTCCCTAACCCAATCCGCCGTAAGACTTCTTGACGTGACCCGTCGTCATTATGGACTGCGCTAACTAAGGTAAAACTTTCCAAAAATCTCAATGTCCTCGCCGCACGCATGAACAACTGCACTGTTTCATCTAATAGGCCCTCAAACACCTGGACCCTGGTCTTGAGCCAGGAGAACCTCAAGCCCCAAAGGCTTTGCCTCCTCGTGCGGGGCCCCTCGAGAGCCATCCCCAGGCCCTCCAGCGACTCAGCAAAGTTACTGCATTATGGGAAAAAACAAGATCAGTGATCTTGGTGTTACCGAGTAAAGTCAAGATCGGTAAAAATAAAAATCTTGGTTTTTGCCAGGGATGCTCCACAAACACTTTATCTACAGCTTTGCCCAATACCAAGTCCTACAAGTGTTGAAAAGTGATGGGGCAAGGACGCACCCTTGCCTCACTCCTGTTTTAAACAGGAAAGATCGGGAACACCTATCACACACATCCCAGCACTCTCAGTCCCAGAGTACAGACCAGTCATAAAACCAAAAGTCTTGCAGGAATCCTGCGAAGTCGCAAAAGATATCAGAGTGACTCACGAATTCACGATGTACTGAGTCAACGCCTTCTTGAGATCAACATAGGGTTGCAAGCATCCCCTCTCGAAACTCACGTCGGCGTTCACTAGGACACGAAGCGCTAGGATACTATTCGGGTTGTTGACTTACCAGGCGTGAACACAGACTGTTGAGGTCTCTGATGATTCAGCAGATGATGCGGATCCGCGTCAGCAACAGATGGGCAAGCACCTTGCCTGGCACGTTTTATGAGTGTAATCGCGGGAATTGTTGCAGTCCTGACGGTCCCATTTTCCTTTCCAGATAGGGACGACCAGTCTCCTTTTCCAGTCAGGAGGGGAGTTGTTGAGACGAAAAAAATTTGACTCCAACCCTGTTTAGAGAGTGCTGTGCTGAGAAAAATTGGAGGCAGACGCTAAAGGGCACCTAACTTCTTAGAAGCTGTTTTAGCAAGAGATGAGATGTCAGATTTCCAGTTCAGGTCTTAGGTAAGGGTAGTCCCAAAAAATGGTCATTGTAGAAGGAGATAATTGATGTCATTTAAGAAGAGGGGATAGTTATCTGGTAGGTTGTGTCGAGTAGATAGGTAAAGAAATTGGGTTTTTCAGGCATTGAACAAAAAAAGGTTTGCGTTAACCCAATCATAAATTATAGAAAGATCAGAAGTTAGGCGCTCAGTGGCATCTGTCCGTGAATCGCTTAGTTCCTGTTGATTTAGTTGACGTCTACTAAACGACGTTGAAAAATGCAGGGTAAATCATCAGCGGTGGAATGGATAGAGCTTTGAGTTAGACTTAGAAGATCATTAATGAAAAATATAAAAAGTGTGTGAGAGGACATAACCCTGAGGAACACCACTATTGATAGACATAAGAGAAGAACAATGTCCGTCTACAGTAGCTGCATTTATCGGTTTGAAAGGTAACTTAAGATGAAGGACAGAGAGAAGGGTGAACCGAATGAGGGTAGTATAGAAATTAAAGATTTGTGCCAGATCAAAGACAAGACTTGTATACACGACCTGCTTCTCATTTGGGGTATTTCCAGTGAGCCAATACGCGATTCCTTTAATTTTCAAACATCACTC
>JACEEZ010020347.1:66047-97702 GCA_016584305.1 Chionoecetes opilio | reverse complement strand
GTTTTTTCATTATATCTGTGAATGAATGCATATTTCCTTTACCCTTTTTTTCCAGACAATTTAATGAAGACAATTTATTCTCCTTTTTCCATTAAAAAATGTTTTTGTCTCAGAACATTTTTCTATCTTCGTGTCTATCCATCCAACCATCTGTTAATATGTCTGTCTTTATATAAACGAGTATTTGTGTTTGTTTATCAATTTATCCGTTCCTTAATCTTCCTATTTGTATTTACCTTCATCTACTTTCCATCATCTATTCTTCTTCTCAATCCAATTATCAACAGTCTGTAACATATCGTATACTCTGTTCATATTGATTTAACTCTTTGTATATTCCTACTGATGTTTACCTTTATTTCCACCCTGCTTCGTCCTTTCTTCTATTCAACATTAATTTGTATCTTTCCATCCTCTCTTTATTTTCTTTTTTTCTTTCCTTTTTTTTATTTCCTCGCGTGTCATTTGTATGTTCATTTGCTCTATTGTTTTATATCTATTTATGTGTGTTTGTTTGTCCTTTTGTTTTGCCTCTTCACATCCATCGTTCTTTCTTATTGTAATATTCCTGTGTGTATGTCTGCCTGCCTTATCTCTCTCTCTCTCTCTCTCTTCTCTCTCTCTCTCTCTCTCTCTCTCTCTCTCCCTCCTCTTCTCTTCTCTCGGCTCTCTCTCCTCTCTCTCTCTCTCTCTCTCTCTCTCCTCTCTCTCTCTCTCTCTATATATATATATATATATATAATATATATATATCTCACTTTTTTTCCTCTCCCTTTCATAATGATGTGGTTTCTATATAATTCAACACCTGTTTTCTCTTTTTACTCGTTTTGCTTCTTTTTTATGCCTTCTCGTCCTTCCTTCATATTTTTCTTATACTCTATTCCATCCAACATGTGTTTTCTATTTGCATTAATCTTCATCACTCTTTTACCTAATATTTTTTTCTACCATGTCTTCCTTTCCCTTCTCTCCGTAACTGCATATCCATTCCCCTCATATTTTAATCCCTCCTCTCTTTCTATCCTCTCCTATATCTTTCCTTCAATTTTCCTTTACTTCCCAGCTCTCCTTCACTGCCTCCTCTCTTCTCCCAATTCCCCTATGTTGTACATGTCGACCTCAAGGTTTCTGACGAAGCCCTACTCTTAATACGCTCGACAGTGCAAGAAAATAAGGTGTACTGAGGTGTTAAAGGTGTGTGTGAGTGTGTGTGTATTTACCTAGTTGTATTTACCTAGTTGTAACATACAGGAAAAGAGCTATGCTCGTACTGTCCCGTCCCCAAATCTACTATTATCCAGCTTGCCTTTGAAGTCCTGAATACTTCTTGCATTAATCATTTTTGCATCAAGGTTGTTCCAGGCTTCTATGCTTCTATATGGGAAGCTGTATTTTTTTATATCTCTCTTGCATGTTGTCCTTTTCAATTTCTTCTCATGACCTCTTGTACTTCTATCGTCCCACACAAACAGATCTTCTGTCAATTTTTTCCAGACCCATTGAGGCTCTGTACACTGCTATAAAATCTCCCCTTTCTCTTCTTTTCTCAAGTGTTGGGAGTTTTAGTCTTGAAAGTCTTTCTTCATATGGTAAATCTCTCAGGCTTGGAGCCATTTTTGTGGCTGCTCTTTGTTTCTCTCTTCCTTACCCTTACCTACTTACCCTTCCTCATCTTCGTTACAACCCCCTCCCCGTTCCCCCCCTTCTCCATCACCAACACCCACCCCTGTTTCTCCCACCTTCATCTCAAGCCCCCCTTCCTTCTCCATCCCTAACACTCACCCCTGTGTGGGGCATGTTGCTAGCTCTTGACGCTATCGTGATACGTTCATGGCACCGTCATGGCACTGTCTTGGTTATCGTAACTCTATCGTGACAACAAAATTACCGTAAATTTTTCCTTCGTGACTTAGTCTTACAGCTATCATGACTTCATCATGCCATCTTTCGACCGTCATGACACATACTTACAGCAGCGTGACATATTGTTGTGACGCTATCGTGATCTGCGCTTATCGTGTCAAATTTCACGATAGCGTCAATATCAAATTGATGGTGCAATCGTGGTTCGATTATGGAATGTGTGAAGGGAGCTTTAAGGGGAGCTTTATAGTTAGGTTATATTGAGGTTAGGTTTGTAAGTAATTTTTTTGGGGGGTCTCGCTTGCAGTTTATTGGTGAGGTTTGGTTAGGTTATATTGAAGTTAGGTTAGTAATATTAACCATATTATATTATTGAGGTGTCCAGGAGGGTCGTTTTATGGGGGAGCGGGGTGAAGGGGGCATCTCTACCTCACTTTATATATACGTTTTATAGGTATCAGAAGCGATCTGTGAAGGTCTGGAGAAACAAAATCACCAATAAGGACGGGAAAGTACTCTAGAATGTTGCCTTCATTTTTAATATATCGTGTTTTTTGCGGATAAATCAATAAAAAACATTTCATCATTATGCAGACAGTTTAGATAGATAGACTTGCGGTTTCCACGCTAAGTGTTTTACATTTTTGTTTGGCTACCCATCAAATCTGTTTTCTCTAGCCGTCGTAGAGAACGAACCAGTTAAGCATAACTCAAAATATAGTTTAACTCATGCTGTATCGTTTTACTTATCAATCACTTAGCTATATGGAAACAGTATTACATTGCTTTATTGTGCATTCGATATATATCAAACTCCTTACCAAATTTCTCCCTAGTACAAATACCTCAGATCTTTAATAAAGTCTTTAATAGTTTTCTTTCCCTTCTTACATAATTTCTTTTAATCCTTTCTGCTCGTTTATAGTAAGTGAAAATATCTATCGGCTTCGGAGATATTACCTGCCTCCTGGAGGTGAGAAGAGTCTGGAAGATGGAAAATTTAAATTTTTAAAACATTTAACCGCTGACCCGAAAAACAATAAAGGAAGGAACGTAAAGAGGAAGGAAGGGTGGCAGTAAAGGGAACAATACAAAATATGTATAAAAGAAGGGTAAGAGAGGGTCAGCAAAAAGAGTATAGAAGGACAGAAGAAAAAGGATATATTGTTTTATTGAGAGAGAGAGAGAGAGAGATAAGAGAGAGAGAGGAAGAGAGAGAGAGAGAGAGAGAGAGAGAGAGAGGGGGGGGGGGGGGGGGGGGGGGGGGGGGTTTCTTGAAGGCATTCAAGAATGAATGAAGGCAGGGAGGGACTAAGGGAAAATTTTTTTCCTTTCACTTGTCTACCTGAGCCCTCCTCCAATCCCTCCCTCCCTTCTTTTCTGTTCATCTTCTCTCTTCTTTCTTTAACCATCCCCTCGCCTGTCTTTTTTATTCTGCAGCTTTTTGTTGTATATTTCATCATCCTCTGGTTTCAAAATCTCATGTATGTTTTTTTTCTTGCTTACTTAATAAATTATTCCTTGGGTTCGTTTTTTTTGTTGTGCTTGTCAGTGATAGTTATCATCGTGAATATCGTTATCGTCTCATTGACTTAGTTTTTTTTTTCTTCCAATGCAAATCTTCCTGTTTTTGTCTTTCTTTTTCTTTTTCTTGTTTGTTCTTCATTTTCCCTTTTTTTCCTTCTTCTTCTTCCTCTTTTTCCTTTTTCTCTTCATCTTTTTCTTCGTCTTCTCTTTCTTCATTCATTTGGTGTTCGTTGTATCTTTGTTGTTGATTTAGTTGTTTTTGTTGTCGTCGTCGACGTTGTTGTCATCTTCATCTTCTATTTGTTTCTAGTTTTTTTTTCTCTTCTTCGTATCTTACTTTTCATCTTCGGGTTTTTCCCTTTCTCCCTTTTTCACCTTCCTTCCTCCTTTCTTCTCTCCCTTCATCTTTTCCTCTTATTTTTCTTCCTCCTCTTTGATGTACGAATCGTATGAATATATGTGCATCATTGCAAGATTGAAATGAAACATCTAATAAAAGCGTAAAATATCTCGTTAATCAATAACAATACGATAATACCTCGTTATTAAGAGGAAAATCCTTCATTGTTAAAATGGAAACTAGCAAGATGTAGTAAGAAAAAAGATGAAAGAACAAATAATTGAAATATGTTGTATGAATTGAATTGGAAATATTTTTTTTCTGCCACATATTTCCAAGATTTTTTGGGTGAAACTCTATGTTAGGGAAAGTCTTTGAGTGATAAAGTATGTACATGAATATTTTCTCTCCCTCTCCTTTTCCCCTCGCTCCCCTCCTTTTCTCTCTCTCTCTCTCCTCTCTCCTCTCCTTTTCTCTCTCCTTCTCCCCCTTTTCTTCTCTTTATGTTTTAGCTTATTATTTGACATTTACTATAACACCTCCATCGTAACCGGTCTTTTTTCCGAATCAGTGGAAGCATGCTTTTTGTTACCCCTCTTTACATGAATGGAGACACAGATGAGTCTTTAAATTTCCGCCCCATTTTTCCCCCTCCCTATCTATTCTAAGGTAATTGAAAAAACTGTTGCTATTCACACACAACTTTCCTCGAGTCAAGGATCTCCTTCTAACAACCAGCATGGCTTTCGTCAAAAATTTACACGGGAAAAAAATTTTTGTTGAGTTGGGTTTGACCTTGTTATTAAGAAATTTTTTGGGTGCTGAATCCAAAACTGATCTCAGTTTTTCTCTATCACGTCAATTTTTTTGAACTGTGGGGTTTTTCGTTTTTTTAAAAAAAAAAAAAATACGACAAACAGAAACATGCAATTTTTAAAAATTGCAAATGTTAACATCAATAAAAAATAAAAGAAATAGCTGAATAAATGTTTTTAAAATTTATCATTTTTTAAAAAGGTAAGGCATAATTGTGTCAGGTTAAGGAAAAAAATTTACGTTGTAGTTTTGTCTGGAGTGTTAAAATTTGGGGGACTATCGCTTTTGGCTCCAACAATAGTCAGCCTCATATGCACTCCCACCCCCGGGAAACGTTTTTCCAAAACCCTTCAATCTTGGTGAAATCGTTCACCTGCTCGTCGCTAGCAACCAAGTTTTTCCCGGAATTTCAAGATGGCTATGAAAAAAATGTACTTTAAAATCATGTTGAAAACCAAAGCGCTTTGTACTTCCAATATTTTTTCTAAACAATTTTGTGAAATTTATTTGCACGTGTATTTCCCAAGAAAGTTCTTGACGACGTTTTGAATATAGCCAAGCATTTTTTTTAAGGTCTCATATCCCTTTTGAAATGTTCATCTTTGATGAGCTTCGAATTTGGGACAAAAACACACCGCCTTTTTTTTTTAAATTTGAAGTCCGGGAAATGCCAAGATGAGTACTTTAAACAGTCCCCACATTTGACAAGTTTTTACAAATTTTTTCATGGCCCTATTTTATTGCAGAGGGGGGAATTATTTTTCCTGTAACAAGTGGCATGTACAATTTTAGGATCTCCGGGTTTTAAGATCAATCTCAGGCCATTCGTCTCCCCAATGCTTCCCGAGCTCTGCATCCCAATACAGAAAAAAGCAGGGTCTTTGTGTACCACTTTGTTGCCAAGAAGGAAGGACACCATTTTAAGTCAAAAGAATCCAATTGTTTTGTATTTTGCAATAACTCAATGACTCTTTTTAATCTCCATATTCTTCAGAGACAGACCGAATGCCAATAGGACTCCCCCAAACAAATTGCCATTTTTTAAAAGGACACACTTAAAGCTCCGCTTTGAGCTATAAATAAACTTTCCCTTTCTTTGGATTGTAATTGAAACCCCTAATTCCTTCAAAAACCGGAAATGTTATGGCAAAAACAAACCGCTGGCATTTCGAAAGTACTGCAAAAATGTACTTTTCTGGTTCGAAAGTATGATACCTTCACTCCTTTTTCAGTAGTTTTTCTCGTCAGTTTGAGCTGTATTTTACTTTTTTTGGGTAGGCCCAAATCCGTGCTAAAACATTCAACTCGTGCTATCAAATCCCCCCAATGAATCCTCGTGAATTCAAATCGCATCATTTCTGTCACTGGTTTTTTCAACATCACTCAGCTGGCAATTTTTCACAGCCACAAATGGAATTTTGCTTTTTCTGGAGGAAGCTGGGAGAAAAAAAATTTTACGTGCTAGAAAAAAATGACTACAGATTTGGAAACAGCATGCCAATTTTTTGTCTAAATAACTCCAAAAAACTAAAATCAACCCAATTTTTTTTTTTTTCAAAGTTCCCAGTGAAATTTCTACCCAAACAGCCCCTTCTGTTTTCTAACCAAATTATGACAACATGGACAGAAGCGGTGTCACTATTATCCTTAGCGATCTATCTAAAGATTTTACTGTCAACCACACCATCCTCTTAAAAACTTGCAACACAATATTGATATTTCTGTTTGGGCAGTTACCCAAATGGGAGAACGCAGTCTCGATTTCATAACACTACTTCTTTGAAAAATTTAAAGTTACTACGGTGTCCCCAGGGGTCTATACTTTCCCAAAATTGTTTAAAAAATTTTTGTGAATGATTTCCATTAATTAATGACTTTTATATTAGTGCAAACGCTGATGACACACAAAAACCTACACAACAACCTTATCAAAAACCTTTACACCCTCATTTGAAAACACAGGAAACCTACATAAAACAAAAATTTTTACTTTCGGAAAATGGGTTTCTACTGAATACTAAGAAAAAAGTGTATGTTTTATAGGAACCCTTTAAATATTATCCCAGATACCAGACAATCTCACTATACAGCACCACGACCAACCCCTTTAAACCCCCCCACATTAAAAAACCTTGGATACACATGGACAGGGACATACCTTTAACAAACATGTAGTGAAATGAGTAAAAAAGTAACCGGGTCTCTAATGTATGTAAAAAGAAAAAAAAATATTTTTGAAAGGATACTCGCACAGCAATTTACAATCACTTGTACTTTGCATTATTAAAATTTTTGCAATGAATATGGGCCACAGCAAACCAACTCTCCCAAACAATGTTCAAAAACTACGACTTTTGCAGCAAAGAGTAGATGGTAAAGCCAGGGTTACGTCATGTGACTCCCAATTTTTAAAGAAAACTACAAAGGCTGAAAGTTAAAGACCAAAAAACCACGACACAGGGGTACTATGTTCAAGATATGACCCATTATATCCCAAAACTGACTTTTCCAAAATGTAGGGGACTTACTGGACACACCAACGCGAGATCACCTGTAGTCCCCCAAGACCAAAACAGACTGGGGCCAGATCTCCTCTGTAAGGGGGCCCCAAGTATGGAAAGCCCCCGTCGCTAGTTAAAAATGCTAACCCCTACAGTCTTTCAAAAATAAACCAAATTGTACTTCGGATGGGAAATTTTTTAGTATAGAACTCTTTCTTTTTTAAAGTATATATATATTCTTAGGAGAACTATATGTACCTTTTTAAATATATTATATATTGTTTTTTTTAATAAGCTTTTATTCCCTTTATTTTTTTATTAGCATTCTTATATATAAAAATATTTTTAATATCGATTGTTTTTTTTTTTTTACAATTTAAAAAATTTTAATTTTTAATGTTTTTAAATGCAAAACTGTGTAATTTAATTTATGAGCTATTATTTTAAAAAATAATTGTAGTAACGAATAACCACTCCCGGTGGAAATAACTTTATTTTTATTATTATTCTCTCTCTCTCTCTCCCCCTCTCTCTCTCTATCGGGGGGAAAAGGTGAGGCGAACACTTGGGGAACAAGGGTTCCACCTGTTTTTGTTTTTTCCCGGGTCCCCTTCCATTACCTCCCCTCCCTCAGTTTTCTTTTCATTTCCCTTTTTCATCCAAACTTATGTCCTCTCTTTCCTTTGGGGCCCCCAAAACTCCTCTTTCCCTTTCACTCGTCATTAACTTTTTATCTACAACTAATTCATGCTCTCTCTCTCTCTCCCCTCTCTCTCTCCTCCTTCCTCTCCTCTTCCTCTCTCTCCTCTCTCTCTCTCTCCCCTCTCTCTCTCTCTCTCTCCTAAAGACCTAAAAAGACAAAACCAAAAAAAAAACATGTAAAGCAAACTATAGAAAAAAAGGAAAGAGTACATCACGATCTTTTATTTAATTTAAGAAAAAACATTGCCGCTATTTGGAAATTATTAAGGACCTAATCCCTCCCCCTAAAAAGGCGTCTAATGCCAACACTCTGACCTAAAAAAAAGAAAAGGGGAAAGTTTTTAATATTTTTTTTCGCAATGTTGGTAAAATACTTACAAAAAAACCAACCCCCCCTGCTAACCACCCCCGCCCAAAAATGTAACTACAAGGACGCAGCGTATCCCGTCAGTAGAACTTTTCCCGGCCCCAAACCCGTCGATACGAACTCATTTTAACTATAAACCCTAAAACACTAATCGTTTGGATCAGATAATTTTTCCCTGTGTTTCGTTAAAAGATTCACTTTTTTTTTAGTTATTATTTGCTTTTTACCATCAAAACCGGTCTTTTTCCGAATCATGAAGCATGCTATCGTTACCCCTCTTTACAAGAATGGAGACACGATGATGCAGTAATTACCGCCCCTTTTCCCCTCCTCCCTATCTATTCTAAGGAAATTGAAAAAAACTGTTGCTACTAAACTCCCAACTTTCCTCGGTCAAATGATCATCAAAACAACCACATGGCTTTCGTCATAAATTATCTCCCGAAACACCCCTTTCTGTCATTACTAACCACATTTATGAAAACAGGGACGGGAACGGGTCACTATTACCCTTATGCGATCTACTAAAGCATTTGACATGTCAACCACACCTCCTATTTAAAGAATTTGACAACACAAATTTTGATACTTTCGGGTTTGGGGACAATTCCTAATGGGAGAACGCAGTCAGTACGATTCATAACATACTTCTTCGAAATTACTTTTTTACTAGGGTGCCCCGCAGGGCCTATATTTGGGCCCAAATTTTGTTTAAATTTTCGGAATGATATGTGCATTTTTTAAATGACTGTATATTGGCAATACGCTGATGACACACAATTACACAAAAACCCTTTATCAAAAAACCTTGACACCCTCATTCAAAAACACAGGAACCTTTAATAAAGCAAAGTTGTACTTGAAAAAGGTTTTACTCTGAATACTAAAAAAACAAAGTGTAGTTCATAGGTACCTATCAACTATTATCCAATCCAGACAATCTCAATACGCACCACGACACAACCCCTTTAACCCACCCCCATGTAAAACCTTGGACACACAGGGAGGGACAGACCTTTAAAAAACATGTATGTAAATAGTAAAAAAGTAAACCGGGTCTCTAATGTATTAAATAGAATAAAAAAATATTTCGACAAGGGTACTCGCACAGCAAATTTTCCAAACATTGTACTTCATTATTAATTATTTCAATTTAAAATGGGGCACCAAAAACAACTTCCCCAAACAATTTCAAAACACAACTTTTGCAGCAAAAATAGAGATGGTAAAGCCAGGAAAGTACGATCATGGACTCCAATTTTTAAAGAATCAAAAGGCGAATGTTAAAGACCAAAAAACCAGACACAGGGGTCACTAGTTCAAAATATGACCCCTCATACCTAATCTGACTTTTTTCCCAAATGTAGGGGCGTTATGGAGCCCACCACAGCGGGGTCACCCGTACTCCCTAGCCAACAAACATGGGGGCTAGATTTTCTCTTTTTAAGGGGCCCCAAGTTATGGAACACCTCCCGTCGCTAGTTAAAGATGCTAACAAACCCACTCTTTTTAGAAAAAAACCAAACTTTTTTCTTCGGGGGGGAAAGAATTTTAGTATAAACTTTTTTTTTTTAATTAATAGTTATTCTTGGTAAACTATATGACCTTTTTAATGTTTTACTTATATATTTTTTTTCTTATAAATGCTTTTATTCCTTTACTTTTTTTTAGCATTTCTGTATATAATATTTTATTATCGATTATTTTTTTTTTTGTACAAATTTTATAATTTTTTTATTTTTAAAGTTTTAAAAGCAAAAAATGTGTAATTTTAATTTATGTACTATTATCTTGAAAATAATTGTTAAAGAAAAACCCCTGCCGGGGGAAATAAACTTTTTTATTATTATTTTATTTTTTTATTATTATTACTCTCTCTCTCTCTTCTCTCTCTCTCTCTCTTCCCCTCCTTCCTCTCTCTCTCCCCTTTTTTTCTCTCTCTCTCCCTCCTCTCTCTCTCTTCCCCTCTCTCCCCTCTCTCTCTCTTTCTTTTCCTCCTCTCTCTCTCTCTCTCCTCATTATAGTGTATTTGTTTCACCAAAAAACTCCTGCTGAAGTTTTCCCCCGCCGGGGAAATCTTTGCCCCTCTTCTCTGATTGCAGTGGTGACGGTATAAGGGAGTGGCGACGAGAAAAGGCGGTGGCAGCAATGGTGGTGGTGATGAGGTGGTACTTCATTGTTTAAAAGGGGATTATTTCCCGTACCGGTGTAATTATCACTTTTTAGGAGAGAGAGAGGAAAAGAGAGAGAGAGAAAAAAGAGAGAGAGAAGAGAAGAGGGAGAGAAGAGAGAGAGAAGAGAAGGGGAGAGAGAGAGAGAAGAGAGAGAGAGGGAGAGAGAGAGAGAGAGAGAGGAGAGAGAGAGAGGAGAAGAGAGAGAGAGAGAATGGGGGGGTGGGCAGATCCTCGGTTTTAAGACCACCAACCTCTCCCCCTCCGCCGGGGGATCGTCCCGGATGGTTTTGAACCAACGTGCAAACACTACACATGGAGTAACCCCAATTATGTGTGTGGTGTGGTGTGGTGGGGTTTTTTGTGTGGTGTGTGTGTGTTTTTGGTATGTGTGTGTGTGTTTTTAGTGTATGTGTTTTGGTATATGTATTTGTGTTGGGGGTGTTATGTTTTTTTTAGGGGAGGGTGTTGGTGGTATGGGTTGTGTGTATGTGTGTTGTGTAGTGTGTGTTTATCCCTGATGTGTGTTTTCTTTCCCCATGGTCTTTCCAGGCGAGCCAGACCGCGATCGCCAGTTTCACCCTCCCGGAGAGGTTTGGGAGCTCATTTAAGCCTATCTTAGGGTAATGCTGGGACCTCACACACCACACACACCACCCCTTGCTCAGACGTGCAAAAGGGGGGGTGCGGGGGGTGCCCGACACCTCCCCCTTTTTGCCCCATGCCTTATAAGTGCCCTTTTCAAAAAGTCACTTAGCACTTCAGACGAGAGCTGACGTTACTTAGTTCAGATAGGTTAGTTTGATACATTATGTAAAATAAAAAAGTTTTTTTTAATTTTTTTATTACTTTTATTTTTACTCTTAATTATTATTATTTTATTATCATTATTATTATTATTTTTTATCATTTTCTTACTATTTCATTACTATTATTTTTTTTCTATATAATGTGCTAATACTGACACTATGTTGGCAAAAATGACTCAGCTGACCCGATTTGTCTTGTTGACGCCTGGCCCCTGTGTGTGGGAAACACGGCGCATTTATCCTTAGGTTTTCATGTTATTTTTATCTATTTTTTGGGTTCTTAACCTTGGGGAAAATACTTTAAAAATTGAACTGCTTTAGAAAGATTTTAAAAACAACTTTTTTCCAAGATTACGTATAAAACTCCCCCTTCCTTATGGATATCTACCTACTTTCGTTCCCGGATTTGGGGAAAATATATTTTGTTTTCATTCTGGGTTCCAATTTCGAACCCGAATTGATGTACAGAGATTTGTACTGAATATCAAGGAAAGAGGCTAAGGATAACCTAAGATCGTTAAAACGGGCCATATCTTCTTTTTAAGTTCTTTGAACAAACATGTTTTTTTGTACTTTTGGGACAGCTTTGAAAAAAGAGTTTCAAAAAAATACCCCGAAAAATCTTTTAAAAAAAAATTTTCTGTGGGCCAGGTAAGCAAGATGACAACGAAAACCCCTACTGGAAATTTTTTTCAGTATAGTGTAAACATGGGGGATTAAGGAGGCATGGGCCCGTGGGTGAAAATCAAATAGGGGGTCCCTGCCTTAAAATAGGTGGATGGGAGCAAAGCAAGCCTTTGTAGGTGGGGGTCTGCCCCCGAGATTTTTTGAAATTAATTCTTTGGGGTAAAATTTTTAGGCCTATGGGAAAATATAGCCAATTATTTTTTTTTTTTTTTATCCTGGTGGAAAGAAAAAAGGAATTTGGGGGCCCGAAAAATTGGGGGCCCTTCTGCAGCCCCTCAGCCCCCCACCCTTTTCTGCCTAAATGTAAGTGATTAATCGGGATTTTTGTAGTGATTTAAAGATATTTTTTTAAAACTTTTCAAGTTTGAATCTTGAAAAAAAAGGCAAAAAAAATTTAGGGTTTTTTGGTTCTACNCTAAATTGATACCAATGGGGGGGGTGGGGGGACGGAGCGCAGTGGCTTCACCACCACCTAGAGGCAACATGCCGCCTCCTCATATATAACCTCCTTGGCCACACAGGGTGTGGGGTGGGAGGGGTTTCCATTGCATGATTTGAGTACAATTGTAATACGCAAACAAGATATTGTCATTTATTCTGCTTGGTTTCACTTTGCTGCAGACTTACAATTTTTACTTTTGTTCTATAGACTTTACAATTGTTCTATGTACGTCTTATTTCAATCAGTCCATCCGAAGTCAACGTAGGTGGATTTTTTTTTAGTGCGTTTTTTCCCAAAAAGAATTCTGTTATATTGTGTCTATTGATGGTAAAAAATAAAAATCCATATTGCGTAAACCTAAATACACGTAAAATTGAGTACTTGACAGTAACTGCAGGATGCTTGGTTGTTCGTAACTAAGTACTGTATAAGAATAAAGTAGAACAGGCAACTTGTACAGAACTGCTTCCGCCCCTGGAGACACAAATTTGGTCACGCGTACGAGTTTGTACCAGAATGACGGAGTTGTTGACTGCTCCAATTACTTGGCCTCTGATGGTTTGGTAACTAAAATAAGTCATGGTTAGAAGTATAATGACAAGAAAGATATACAAAAATGGAGTGGATGCTGTGGGTGTGAGGGAAAACCATACAAGAAATTAAAAGACAAAGTTGAAACACTTGAGAGATGCAGGACAGTAGACTGAGGACAATGTGATGGGTGGAGTGTGAAAAAGAAAAATGAACAGAGAGTAGCAAAGCAGGACTCTTCTGTTGTGGTAACCCTAGAGAAAATCTACATATTATATTGATTTCACATAGGCAGGTTAGTTAAGTAAAAAGATTGGATTGTGTAAGCATGAAATATGTTGGTGCCATAGCCTTTCTTCTGAAGGAGTTCCATGGATGAGACAGCAAAATGAATAAATAGATAAATGGAATAACTACCTTGTTTTTCTACACTCCATATTGCAAAAATTGATGAAAATTATGGTATTAATAAGTAAGAATGATACTGATAATAATGTCGATGTAATATTTTGTCTGAATAATTTTTGCAGCATAAACTAACCTGATGGTCTAAGATCCATTTTCCTGTGTGTCATCTCATCTTCTAACTTGTATATTCCTGAAAAAAAAGGATCATGTGTCAGTAATAATATCTCTCTCTCTCTCTCTCTCTGTGTATGTGTTTGTGTGTGTATTTACCTAGTTGTGATATAATGGAAATGAGTTACACTCGTGGGTCCTGTCTCCTTGTCTCAATTGGTCAATCTTAGCTTTAAAAACATGAATACTTTTGGTATCTATAATTTCACTGTCCAGGCTATTCTACATATCAATGAACTGATAGGGAAAACTGTAGTACTTCTTAATATCCTTCAAGCTTCTTAAGCTTCTTCTCATGACCTCTTGTGGCTCCTACAAAAACATGAACTTGCATGTCTTCTGTCATTTCTCTCCATTACTGACATAGCTCTATACATTGCTATCAAGTCTTCTCTTTTTCTTCTTTCTTCCAATGATGGCAACCCCAATTTCTTCAACCTCTCCTCATAAGTCAGGTCTGACAGGCTAGGAACAATCATTGTGGCTTCCCTCTGTATTCGTTCTATCTTCTTTACATCCTTCCTCTTGTGCGGAGACCAAACTACTGTGGTGTACTCCAGTCTAGAGTGTACACTAGGGTCCCGCATAGAACGTTTCCCTTATAGAACGAGCGACTTAAAATATTATTCCAAAATTCTTGTTACGAACGAATGTGATCATATAGAACGATTCCGCCATCAAAGTAGGGCAAATTCGAGTTTTCATATAGCGCCGAAATATCATACAGAACGAAGGTTGTGTGTCCCTGGCATGGGATGAGGTGGGGCACAGTGGCGGCGTGTCTCCACGGAGGTGGGGTGAGGGTGGCATGAGGTGGGGAACGGCGGTAGCGACTGCGCAGTTCTCGTCCATTATTACCAAAAAAAACATTCATGTGAAGCATATATGTTGTGATCCATTCACAATATCGTCAGTTATCGTAATTTATTGATGGCTTTCATTCGACGGTACACTTTCGTTGTTGTGGGTTTGTTTACAAGTTATCAGCTGTGAGCGGGCAAGCTCTGACCGATGTGTCGATGAGTGACCTCCAAAATGCCACGGAATCCCTCGCCCCCTGTACATAATCCCTATTAGATTTAAGGTAAGCAACAATATGCCTATTTCATCATTTCTATGCATAACTTATCATTTATATATGTTTTGGTATGCATGGGTGTGAATGAGTATAAATGTACGGGTACGGACGGGAGGACCGATCGACCAATATCAATTTTTCCCTTAGAGCGAATTCACATAAACAGGGATGTCAACAAGAAAAAAACCCTGAAATAAAATAATAGGGCGACCAACTCATCCGAGCGCAGCGAGGCTGACCCACCGTAGCGAGGGAACCTCCCAGCTGGGGGTTCTGGGGTCGCTGTAAGCCCCCCCGAGATTTTTTGTAAATTTCATGCTCTGAGAGAGCTTCTGAGAGGTCCTTGGTTATATCTATAATAATTTCTGGTCTCAATTTTGTCTGTTTTTGTGTCCACAATTTGTGTATATATATATATCTCTGGCCATACTATATTGAGTATATACCCTCTGGCCAATCTGGCTTGCCTCCTGCTGTGGCATCCCTGCATTGAACTCTCCAGGCCTGGAGCCTGCAAACTTGACACAGTGAGGGCAGTGTGCCAATCGATACCAGACCCCTGGATCACCAGAGCTATCTCACCTGGCTGTGGCTGCTGTAATCCACCCCCAACATACTGGCTGTGGGCTGCTGTATTCCACCCCCAACATACTGCCTCCTGAGCAAACTTGTAGCAGTGGAGTCAGAGATATCGGCAGCCTAGTATTAACTTCCCGCTAGGCAGCCAAAATTTTGTTTATGGTCTGTGCTGGATCAGTGGCCAGGGTCAGGTTCGGCTGTGGGCTAGGCAACTATGTACACCCCCCCAAATTTTTTTTAACCCGAATCTACACGATTCACATAAATGACCCAGCTGGCAATAAAATACTCGGAAATCCGCGAATCCGCGGAAAATTGACATCCCTGCATAAAACTACCTTGTTTATTGACCAATTTCTTGTTCTATGTGGGACCCTAGTGTATAATGGACACAATCAATTTCTTTGTCATGTCCTCGTTCTGATGTTTGTGTTTGTTAGAAGATTAAATGTAGCACCAACAATTATATTAATGTGTTTCTTCTCTGGTGATAAGTCATCTTGAAATATTACTCCAAGATCCTATTCTTCACTTACTTTTTTTATTTGTATCGCTTCCCATTTTGTAGTTCCATCTTATTCTTTCCGCACTCCTACCAGATTCTAATATTTTGCACTTTTTTCCATTAAATTCCATCTTCCATTTTTTACTCCTTTCATATATTCTATTCAAATCATCCTGTAGGAGTCAGCAACCCTCTTACTTTTTAACCTTCTTCATAATTCACAGGTTCAAGTAACTTTTCATATCAGACACCATGTCATTAACATAAATCAGGAACATAATAGGTGCTAATACCGAGCCTTGAGGTACTCCGCTTAACACACTTCTCCACAGTCTTTTATTACGGTTCTCATCTATCTCCCTTTTAGGTAGTTCTTCATCCATTTCAGGATATTCCCATCCAGTCCTCCTTCGTATTCCAGTTTCCACAACAATCTTTTATGGGATACCTTATCAAATACACTAGGGTCCCACATTAAACGAAAAATTGGTCGATAAACGAGATCGTTTTATGTGAATTCGCTCTATGTGAAACACAAAACTTATGAGAAAAATTGATATTGGTCGATCGGTCCCCCCGCCCGTACCCGTACATTTATACATGTTCACACCCATGCATACCAGAACATGGTATTATTTTACACTAGGATCGAAATTCCCTACACAATTGGGAACCTTACACACTTGCACCTTATTTATCCTTATTAGATCATTTGGTTATAATGGACGAGTTTCGCGGTCGTTTTCAGAGACACCGACTACTTTTTCTTGGCCTACAATAGGAGTTTGTTCTAATGGAGATAGTTTTATTTTGCGCAAACCCATAAAAAAGAAAAGAAAAAAAAAAAGGTATACTTTGTGGTTAAGGTTAGGTTAGGTTTCATTAAAACCTATAAGGTTAGGTTAAGTTTCATTAAAACCTTTAAGGTTAGGTTAGGTTTCATTAAAACCTATAAGGTTACGTTAAATTTCATTTTTTTTTTTTTTTTTTTTTTTTTTGCGCAAAATAAAACTATCTCCATTACAACAAGCACCTATTGTAGGCCAAGAAAAAATTGTCGGTGTCTCTGAAAACGACCGCGAAACTCTCGTCCATTATTACCGATAATTTTTGTCCGTGATTTTGACCAAAGTAACAGCTTGCCAAGAGGTTTGAAGATTAATAGAAGACGTGTATGACAAAAGTTTAGTCAGTCATAAGGTAGTAAGCGAGATAAGGCAGGGGCGATAAAACGAATCTTAACCTTTTAACCTCTTAAATTAAAGTCGAATTCTCATTAAAAAGAGTCCGCGGCAAGGGAAGAACAGCAGTGGCGATGCAGGTCACAAGAGGAAGAAGAGTGAGGCGCACGTAAACGCTTGTCTCTCTCCTCCCTATAAATAACATGTTATATCTCCAAAAGTAATTATTTGCGACGGAAACTCAATGAAAGAAAGTTTCTTAGAATCCAATAAGGTAAACACAAACCATAATCCCAATTGTGTAGGGCATACTGGTCCTAGTGTAAAATAATACCTAGATAAATAACAGAGAAGTAAAGTTCCTTCCTGCCCAGCAATATCTTACCAGGGAGTGAGAAGGGAACTGCTTTTACCTGTGTGTGACAACTTGACAAGCGAGGCAACTGACACAACAAGTCTCACCGTCTCAGTCGTCTTGTTTAGGGCTGCGAGGATCCGTTGAGGAACCTATGAGCCCTGGCGATGTCCTACGATGCTCAGTCAGTCACTGCCAGTGACACCTACAACAGCTGCTGTGCGGCTGTTCCACGGCCCACGGGATCACCACTGACAGTCTGACACAACCTCAAGTTTCACAACAGTACCACTACTTTTTTTTGGTATCATCACCCGGGGCCTTTAGGGTATACCCTAAACTAGGGTAATCAGACCACTTCTAGGGTAGTGGTTAGGGTAATGCATAATATAGGGTAATTTTAGGGTAATGCTTTAATTTAATTAGTTTGTTGAGGGATGATCATAATCAAAGCCGTGTTTTTGT
This sequence comes from Chionoecetes opilio, assembly GCA_016584305.1. Classification (NCBI taxonomy): domain Eukaryota; kingdom Metazoa; phylum Arthropoda; class Malacostraca; order Decapoda; family Majidae; genus Chionoecetes; species Chionoecetes opilio. The sequence continues at coordinate 80,201 of JACEEZ010020347.1, read as the reverse complement.
CGTCCAAGCACCGTCTTGGATACGAAGACCGTTTTTTGTCTTGATTGGTTTCTGCGAAAAAAAACAGCAAGCTTGATAGGAGCCGAAATAATAATCAACGCAAAACATTGCAAACAATATCACAAAGTAGTAAAACACACATCTCAGGGGCTACTATAATAAGGCCTCTTCCATTTGTGCCCAAGTTGCATGAACCAGTTCTTTCAGTTCAGGGTTGGGTTCTGGGTTCAGGGTAGGGTTCGCATGTCACAAATGGAACGCAAAAACCCCGTTTTTTTGTTTACAAACAAACCAAGATGGCAAGGCAAGAGGAAGGAGAGCTTATTCCTGCCGTGTCTGGGGCTATTCTCGCAATGATGGACGATTCTAGTGATGAAGAGGAAGATATTATGTACCAGTACCATCCACTGCTGGCATCTTTGGCAGATATGATGAGGTATTGTGTGAGGTATGAGGTAAAATGGTACCAAATTAAGCATGGCGATAGTTTACATCATTTCACCCAATCTGTGACTGAATGGTTGGCTTTGATAAGCGGCGGCCTTCTTCTTCTTCTTCTTCTTGTGACCGACATATAAAGCGGCGGCCTTCTTCTTCTTCTTGTGACCGTTGTTGTTATCGCTTCATAGGTCCTCTTCCACTTCGTCTCCTTCGTTAACAAAACTTGTTAACTCTTCCCCTGTTTATTTAACTTTCTGCCATGCCATTCTCTGTTATGAACTGGATGAACTGAAAATTCTACCCACCAATGAATGTGGGTAGAGAAAGTTTACGGGTTATATGCTGCGTCACTACGCGGGTCGCCTCGGACCCAGGTTTTCGTGCGCAAATGGAACGCCTGAATTCTTGGGTTCCGTGAACTGGTTCATGAAATGTCGCAAATGGAAGAAGCCTTATAGCGTGCGGTCTACCGGGACATTTGCACTATAGCGTGCGGTCAACCGGGACATTTTACACTATAGCGTGCGGTCTACATTTCTTAAGGCCGGTTCCCATCAGCCCGCTTGTACGGCCGTCTTACAACAACACCGCTCAACAATGACGTCACCATCATCACCGCTTGAGTGGTATTTGTGGTAACTGGGCACAGTTGGCAACTCCGCTCGAGCGGACACCGCCGAGCGGGAGAGATGACTTGAATTTAACTTTGTACGGCGGCCGTACAGCGGTACGGCGGTGCGGTAGACTTTGTTGTGACGTCATTGTGACGTCTTTGTTGTTGTATGGCGGCCGTACAAGCGGGAAGGTGGGAACCGGGCTTTACTCGCTACTTACACTCTACACTCTTAAGCCCGGTTCCCACCTTCCCGCTTGTACGGCCGCCGTACAACAACAAAGACGTCACAATGACGTCACAACAAAGTCTACCGCACCGCCGTACCGCTGTACGGCCGCCGTACAAAGTTAAATTCAAGTCATCTCTCCCGCTCGGCGGTGTCCGCTCGAGGGGAGTTGCCAAATGTGCCCAGTTACCACAAAAACCACTCAAGCGGTGATGATGGTGACGTCATTGTTGTTGTATGGCGGCCGTACAAGCGGGAAGGTGGGAACCGGGCTTTACACTTCAGGCTGCAACTTACTATTGCTATATGATATTGTCTATTATACAGTAGAGTATCATAGAAAAAACAAAACTTTAGTAAGACATTTATGAAGCACAGGCCGATATTCTCCACTCCTGTCACTTTTTTTTCTTTTTCTTGCATAACCACTACCACAAACCAGTGGCGTACCCAGAAAATTGAAAAGGGGGGGCCAATATAATTATATATAATATATATATATATATATATATATATATATATATATATATATATATATATATTATAATAAATAATCGAAGTGTGTGTGTCTGTGTGTGTGTCCGCTATAGGTTCCGCCCCCAGTTCCGCCCCCATCATATGGCACAGTTTTGGAACCAGGTCGACCAGGGAAAGGTTTTAAGGCCACTTTGGGGATGATCCGATGACTTTAATTTTTTTTTTTTTTTTTTAGTATTAGCCAGAATTGTGAAAAAAAAGATTAATTTTACGCGAGATATTTTGCATGAAAAAGAAAAGATATCGAAACGAACGCACGACTGACGGACGGTTTCTTTTACTTCAGTCCTATTACTTCAGTCCTATTACTTCAGTCCTATTAATTCCAATCATGCTGATGAGAAATCTGGATCCTCCAAGCTCTGCAATGGAACAAGATTAATTGTCAAGAAGATGCTTCCTCATCTTTGGAGGCCATGATCATCACTGGACGAGGAAAGGAAGAAGTTGTGTTCATTCCCAAGATTCCAATCATCCCATCAGACATGCCATTTGATTTCAAGAGACTTCAGTTTCCAGTGAAAGTCAGCTTTGCCACGTCAACCAACAAGTCACAAAGGCCAATCACTGAAGTATGTTGGACTTCACCTACTTCAACCTTGCTTCTCCCATGGTCAGCTCTATGTTGGATGCTCAAGAGTGGGAGATGGCAGCAAGCTCTTTATCCTCACAACCAACAAAAAGCCCAAGAACATTGTCTACCCTGCTGCTTTGCAGTAATATTTTGTCAGATTTTGGTGATAACCCAAAAATTATTCTGTGAGATTAAACTCATGGTTGTGTGAAATACATTATCATTAAAATACAAGGGTTACAATTATTGGGCCGAAGGCCCACCAAAAGCCCTCCGAAGGAGCTAGCCAAAAAGTCCGCCTGGAGGGCCGCTTTTCGGCTAGTATATATATATATCTATATATAATATATATATATAATGTATAATAAATATATGTTTTTTATTATTTATTCCTTGCTAAAGGGGGGGGGGGCATGCGACCATGCCCCCCCCCGCACGGTAAGCCACTGACCACATCGATGACAAGGCTCTGCTTCTTGTGGTGTGTCCAGAAGATTGCTTTCACATAAAAACTTAACCGCTGTTTCTTCTGTCAAAAATTGACACTTCTGTAGAATTCTTTCAACAGCATTGTTTTAAAAAGAGTGTCAGACTGATGTTCTCGGCTTGAATTTTAGAAAGGGTACTAAGACATTACTTCGTTGATTCCTATTTTATAAAGTTGAGTAGGGTCCCGGTACTCAGGTCAGGTAAGGTCAGGTCAGGTGTGGACTTGTTAGAATGCACATGAAAGCTATGGGGTAGTCAGGTCAGGTCAGGTCAGGCGGGATCTTTGTAGACCGCACGTTAGGGGAGCGTAGACTGCAGGCCATGATGTAGACCGCACGCTATAGCAGCACCATTACAGCAAGTGTTATCACTCTGAGGTGAATACTGAAGATATATTATGAAGGTTATGATAACAATAACAACACTACGGCGCCGAAAGGGTATCCTGCAGTCAATCAATCAATCAATCATTGGGGGCATACGCCGGGGGGCGCGTCGCCTCGCCACCCTACGACGCCACTCCGGGGGTCACCACGCGCGAGTTCCCATGCAGGCTCCTTTCCCATACCAAGCAGCTCGCGACAAGAACATCAACTTGCCCCAGCCACGAGCCTTGTGGGCGCCCCCTGGCCTCCTCCACGCCGGATTGTCTCTTACAGATACAACCCGATGGAAGGATCGGTTTCAGGGTAGCGTGCCACATGCCCATATAGCCGAAGTTGGCGCTGACGGACTATGCAGGTAATAGGCCTCGATTCAGTCTCACGGTGCAATCGCTGATTTGACACGTTAATCATCCCAGCGATACCCCATGATTCTGCGAAGACACTTATTACCAAAGGCATTGATTCGTCTCTTCAAGTCACTATTTAGTGTCCATTCTCACAACCATAGAGTAAGACAGGGATCACAAGCGACTTGAAGATCCGGATCTTTGTCCTCCTGCACAGGTACCGACAACGCCAAAATACTCCCGCTGAGCGAGTCCATAACACCGTGGGCTATGCCAATCCGCCGTAAGGCTTCTTGACGTGACCCGCCGTCATTATGGACTGCGCTACCAAGGTATGTAAAACTTTCCAAGATCTCGATGTCCTCGCCACACGCATGAACAGACTGTCATGCTTCATCTAGTAAGTCTCCAAACACCTGGACCTTGGTCTTGAGCCAGGAGACCTAAAGTCCCAAGGCTTTGCCTCCTCGTGCAGCGCCTCGAAGCCATCACCAGGACCTCCAGCGACTCAGCAAGATTACTGCATCATCGGCAAAAACAAGATCAGTGATCTTTGGTGTTGCCGACGGATCTCCACAATCACTTTGATCTACAACCTTGTACTACTACTTCAATGCTACTACTGGCACTGTGAGAGATGGCTATGAGTTATGTGTTGGTCCCCATGGTCCGGTACCAGAAACACCACAGTTTCTCTGCTTCTGAACTTTGCAAGTCCAGAAGGTTGAGAATTGCAGGTTCTTGGTATCAGAGACCAAGCTGCAACCGCTGGACATGGTATAGTAATGCTGGAGGGGTAGCTAAGGAGATCGACACACTCCTCGTTAGTACTCGTTGGAGGATCCTCCAGAACTGCAGGGTTTACCGAGGTGCTGAGTTCTTTGGAACAGATCATAGACTTGTTTGTTGCTACACTTAAGCTTCATGTCAAGTCCAGAAAATCTCATGAGGTAACCATACTGTGTTTCATCTTGAAAAACTGAAGGACTTGACATGTGCTCATGAGTATGCGGTGGCAGTCTCAAATCGGTTTGATGTGCTCGGTGCTCTCGGGGATCCTGTAGAACTGTGGGATACCTTCAAACGTGAAACTCTACAGGCTGCCAAGGAGTGTATTGGGGAGCGCCCGAGGTCAAAGCGTGGTTTTGTCTCGACGGAGACGCTGGAGAAAATCGAGGAGAGTCGCGCTGTCAGGCTGGCTGGGAACCGGGACCAGCACAGGGCTCTGTCACGCCGGACTAGAACCCTCCTGAGGAGAGACAAGGAGAGGTATGTCAGGAGTCTCGTTGAGGATGTCGAGGGTCATTTGAACGCTAATGACCTCCGACCCGCCTACCGAGCCCTGAAGAAGCTCCGTTCCAAGTCTCCTTTTCGGGCGAGTGCTATTCGAACAGCAGATGGGCGCCTCGTGTCGGACATGGATGGGCAGATGGCTCGTTGGGCTGAGTACTTTGGGCAGTTGTTCACGGTGGACCCTCCAACTGAGCAGCTTCACACCACTGGGTTACAGGCAGTGGATGCCGATCCTCCCATTGACGAAACCGCACCCTCTCTTGACGAAGTCAAAGAGGCTGTAGCCAAAGTTGAAAGGTGGAAAGGCAGCGGGTGTTTGTAATATCAGTGGCGAGCTCCTCAAAGCTGGGGGTGTAGGCCATGATCCGTGGGCTGCATGCTGTCCTGACTGCTGTGTGGCAATCAGGTACCATTCCTCCTGACTGGAAAAGGGGGCTGGTCTTCCCTATCTGGAAAAGGAAAGGGTACCGTCAGGACTGCAACAATTACCGCGGTATTACACTGCTCAGCGTACCAGGCAAGGTGCTTGCCCATCTATTGCTGACACGAATTCGCAGTCATCTGGTGAAGCATCAGAGACCTCAGCAGTCTGGGTTTCACGCCTGGTAAGTCACAACGGACCGTATCCTAGCGCTTCGTGTCCTGGTGGAACGCCGACGTGAGTTTCGACAGGGATGCTTGCAGCCTATGTTTGATCTCAAGAAGGCGTTGACTCGTGCATCGTGAGTCACTCTGGGATCTTCTGCGACTTCGAGGATTCCTGCAAGGACTATTGGTTTGATAACTGGTCTGTATTCTGGGACTGAGAGTGCTGTGAAGTGTGGGGCAGGTGTATCCAGCTTCTTTCCTGTGAATACAGAGTGAGACAAGGGTGCGTCCTTGCCCCATCACTTTTCAACGCTTGGGTATGGACGGGGTATTGGACAAGGTTGTAGATCAAAGTGATTGTGGAACATCCGTCGGGCATCACCAAGATCACTGATCTTGTTTTTGCCGATGATGCAGTAATCTTTGCTGAGTCGCGGGAGGTCCTGGTGAAAGGCTCTCGAGGCGCTGCACGAGGAGGCAAAGCTTTGGGACTTGAGGTCTCCTGGCTCAAGACCAAGTCCAGGTGTTTGGAGACTTACTAGATGAAACAGTACAGTCTGTTCATGCGTGTGGCGAGGGCATTGAGATCTTGGAAAGTTTTACATACCTTGGTAGCGCAGTCCATAATGACGGTGGGTCACGTCAAGAAGCCTTACGGCGGATTGGCATAGCCCACGGTGTTATGGACTCGCTCAGCGGGAGTGTTTGGCGTTGTCGGTACCTGTGCAGGAGGACAAAGATCCGGATCTACAAGTGCTTGTGATCCCTGTCTTACTCTATGGTTGTGAGACATGGACACTAAACAGTGACTTGAAGAGACGAATCAATGCCTTTGGTAATAAGTGTCTTCGCAGAATCATGGGGTATCGCTGGGATGATTACGTGTCAAATCAGCGATTGCACCGTGAGACTGAATCGAGGCCTATTACCTGCACAGTCCGTCAGCGCCAACTTCGGCTATATGGGCATGTGGCACGCTACCTTGAAACCGATCCTTCCCATCGGGTTGTATCTGTAAGAGACACTCCGGCGTGGAGGAGGCCAAGGGGGCGCCCACAAGGCTCGTGGCTGGGGCAAGTTGATGTTTCTTGTCGAGAGCTGCTTGGTATGGGAAAGGAGCCTGCATGGGAACTCGCGCGTGGTGACCCCCGGGATTGGCGTCGTAGGGTGGGCGAGGCGACGCGCCCCCCGGCGTATGCCCCCAATGATTGATTGATTGATTGACTGCAGGATACCCTTTCGGCCCGTACGTGTTGTTATTGTTACATAACCTTCATAATTATCTTCAGTATTCACCTCAAGTGATAACACTTGCTGTAATGGGTACTGCTATAGCGTGCGGTCTACATCATGGCCTGCAGTCTACGCTCCCCTAACGTGCGGCCTACAAAGATCCCGCCTGACCTGACCTGACCTGACTACCCCATAGCTTTAATGTGCATTCTAACTAGTCCACACCTGACCTGACCTTACCTGACCTTACCTGACCTGAGTACTGGACCCTACTCAACTTTATAAAATAGGAATCACGAAGTAATGTCTTAGTATCCTTCTAAAATTCAAGCCGAGAACATCAGTCTGCACTCTTTCTTAACAATGCTGTTGAAAGAATTATACAGAAGTGTCAACTTGACAGAAGAAACAGCGGTTAAGTTTTTACGTGAAAGCAATCTTCTGGACACACCACAAAAGCAGAGCCTTTTCTGATTGGGCAGTGGCGTACCGAGGGGGGGGGGGGCAGCGGCCATGCCCCCCCCCCTATATAAAAAAAAAAAATTAAAAATGATCGGTCATCCCCAAAGTGGCCTTAAAACCCCCTTTCCCTGGTCGTGGTTCCAAACTGTGCCCTATAAAGGGGAGGAACTGGGGGGGAACCTATAGCGGACCACCCAACACCTTGATTATTTATTATAATTATAATTATATTAATATATAATTTTATATTATATGTTTATATATATTATATATTATTTTTATATATATTTTTAATATATTTATTATATGTGGTTTTATTTTATATTATTATATATATATATTAATTTTATATTAATATTGTTGTAATATATATATATATATATATATAATATTATATAATAAATATTAATATTTAAATTATATATATATATATTATAATTATATATAATAATATATTTTTATATATATATATATATATATTATATATAATAAAATATAATTTTTTTGTGTGTATATTATTATATAATAATTAATTAAAAATTTTTATTTATATATGAAATTTTTAAAATTTTTTTATTTTTTTATATGTTTTAAAAAAAAAAAATAATTAAAAATAAAATTAAAAAATTTTTTTTTTTAAATTCTTTATAAAATTATTTTTATTTATTAATTTATATTTAAACATTTTAAAAATCAAACTTAATTTAAAATATAAACATATTTGTTTATTTATTTTAAAAAAATTTTTCCCTAATTTGGGTTATTATCTATAATTATATTTAAATACAAATTGTATATTATATTAATTTTTAATAAGTATCAATATTAACATATAATTTTAAATTTCAAAATTTTTATACTTTATGATTTAAAAAAATTTATATTATATAAAATAAAAATAGATATTATAATCCAAAAATTTTCCCTAATTGTTATAAAATCCCTAATTTGGTTTTTTTATACAAAATTTTGAAAAAAAAATTAGAACTTTTTTGGCTTAATTTTTAAATAAAATAATTTTAATATTAAACATATAATGGGTTTTAATTAATTTTAGACTTTTTTTTCTTATATTATTTTAATAAAAAAAAAAAAAAAAAAAAAAAAAAAAAAAAATTTTTTAAGATTTTTATTATTTAAACAATAATAAAAATACAATTGAATATTTTTTTTGAATAAAACAAAATGTATATAAAAATTTTATAAAATTAATTTTTTTATAAATTATTTTTACCCAAATAGTAAAAAATTTACATTATTTAAAATAAAAAATTATGTTATTATAATTTTAAAAATTTTTTTTTTAAAAATTAAATATAAAAACTTTTTGTAAATTTTAAAAAAAATGTAAAATTATTATAAAAAAAATAATATTTGTAAAAAATTTACATAAGTTATTAAAATTAATTTAATAAAAAATTTTAAAATATAAAACAATTTTTTATTTATTCCCAAAAAATTTTAATAATTAATTAAATAAGTTATCAAATTTTAAATTAATCCCAAAATAATATAATATATAAATAATATATAAATTTAAATTTAAAAATATATTTTTTATTAATAATATTTGATTTTAAATATTTATTTTTAACAATAATTTANACACACTCTATATAAATAAGGCCTCTTCCATTTGGCCCAGTTGCAATGAACCAGTTCTTTCAGTTCAGGGTTGGGTTCTGGGTTCAGGGTAGGGTTCGCATGTCACAAATGAACGCAAAAACCCCGTTTTTTGTGTTTACAAACAAACCAAGATGGCAAGGCAAGAGGAAGGAGAGCTTATTCCTGCCGTGTCTGGGGCTATTCTCGCAATGATGGACGATTCTAGTGATGAAGAGGAAGATATTATGTACCAGTACCATCCACTGCTGGCATCTTTGGCAGATATGAGGGAGGTATTGTGTGAGGTATGAGGTAAAATGGTACCAAATTAAGCATGGCGATAGTTTACATCATTTCACCCAATCTGTGACTGAATGGTTGGCTTTGATAAGCGGCGGCCTTCTTCTTCTTCTTCTTCTTGTGACCGACATATAAAGCGGCGGCCTTCTTCTTCTTCTTGTGACCGTTGTTGTTATCGCTTCATAGGTCCTCTTCCACTTCGTCTCCTTCGTTAACAAAACTTGTTAACTCTTCCCCTGTTTATTTAACTTTCTGCCATGCCATTCTCTGTTATGAACTGGATGAACTGAAAATTCTACCCACCAATGAATGTGGGTAGAGAAAGTTTACGGGTTATATGCTGCGTCACTACGCGGGTCGCCTCGGACCCAGGTTTTCGTGCGCAAATGGAACGCCTGAATTCTTGGGTTCCGTGAACTGGTTCATGAAATGTCGCAAATGGAAGAAGCCTTATAGCGTGCGGTCTACCGGGACATTTGCACTATAGCGTGCGGTTTCAACCGGGACATTTTACACTATAGCGTGCGGTCTACATTTCTTAAGGCCGGTTCCCATCAGCCCGCTTGTACGGGCCGTCTTACAACAACACCGCTCAACAATGACGTCACCATCATCACCGCTTGAGTGGTATTTGTGGTAACTGGGCCACAGTTGGCAAACTCCGCTCGAGCGGACACCGCCGAGCGGGAGAGATGACTTGAATTTAACTTTGTACGGCGGCCGTACAGCGGTACGGCGGTGCGGTAGACTTTGTGTGACGTCATTGTGACGTCTTTGTTGTTGTATGGCGGCCGTACAAGCGGGAAGGTGGGAACCGGGCTTTACTCGCTACTTACACTCTACACTCTTAAGCCCGGTTCCCACCTTCCCGCTTGTACGGCCGCCGTACAACAACAAAGACGTCACAATGACGTCACAACAAAGTCTACCGCACCGCGTACCGCTGTACGGCCGCCGTACAAAGTTAAATTCAAGTCATCTCTCCCGCTCGGCGGTGTCCGCTCGAGGGGAGTTGCCAAATGTGCCCAGTTACCACAAAAACCACTCAAGCGGTGATGATGGTGACGTCATTGTTGTTGTATGGCGGCCGTACAAGCGGGAAGGTGGGAACCGGCTTTACACTTCAGGCTGCAACTTACTATTGCTATATGATATTGTCTATTATACAGTAGAGTATCATAGAAAAAACAAAACTTTAGTAAGACATTTATGAAGCACAGGCCGATATTCTCCACTCCTGTCACTTTTTTTCTTTTTCTTGCATAACACTACCACATCCAGTGGCGTACCCAGAAAATTGAAAAGGGGGGGCCAATATATATATATATATATATATATATATAAATATATATATATATATATATATATATATATATATATATATTATAATAAAATAATCGAAGTGTGTGTGTCTGTGTGTGTGTCCGCTATAGGTTCCGCCCCCAGTTCCGCCCCCATCATATGGCACAGTTTTGGAACCAGGTCGACCAGGGAAAGGTTTTAAGGCCACTTTGGGGATGATCCGATCACTTTAATTTTTTTTTTTTTTTTTTAGTATTAGCCAGAATTGTGAAAAAAAAAGATTAATTTTACGCGAGATATTTTGCATGAAAAAAGAAAGATATCGAAACGAACGCACGACTGACGGACGGTTTCTTTTACTTCAGTCCTATTACTTCAGTCCTATTACTTCAGTCCTATTAATTCCAATCATGCTGATGAGAAATCTGGATCCTCCAAAGCTCTGCAATGGAACAAGATTAATTGTCAAGAAGATGCTTCCTCATCTGTTGGAGGCCATGATCATCACTGGACGAGGAAAGGAAGAAGTTGTGTTCATTCCCAAGATTCCAATCATCCCATCAGACATGCCATTTGATTTCAAGAGACTTCAGTTTCCAGTGAAAGTCAGCTTTGCCACGTCAACCAACAAGTCACAAGGCCAATCACTGAAGTATGTTGGACTTCACCTACTTCAACCTTGCTTCTCCCATGGTCAGCTCTATGTTGGATGCTCAAGAGTGGGAGATGGCAGCAAGCTCTTTATCCTCACAACCAACAAAAAGACCAAGAACATTGTCTACCCTGCTGCTTTGCAGTAATATTTTGTCAGATTTTGTGATAACCCAAAAATTATTCTGTGAGATTAAACTCATGGTTGTGTGAAATACATTATCATTAAAATACAAGGGTTACAATTATTGGGCCGAAGGCCCACCAAAAGCCCTCCGAAGGAGCTAGCCAAAAAGTCCGCCTGGAGGGCCGCTTTTCGGCTAGTATATATATTATATATATATATAATATATATATATGTATAATAAATATATGTTTTTTATTATTTATTCCTTGCTAAAGGGGGGGGGGGCATGCGACCATGCCCCCCCCCGCACGGTAAGCCACTGACCACATCGATGACAAGGCTCTGCTTCTTGTGGTGTGTCCAGAAGATTGCTTTCACATAAAAACTTAACCGCTGTTTCTTCTGTCAAATTGACACTTCTGTAGAATTCTTTCAACAGCATTGTTAAGAAGGAGTGTCAGACTGATGTTCTCGGCTTGAATTTTAGAAGGATACTAAGACATTACTTCGTTGATTCCTATTTTATAAAGTTGAGTAGGGTCCCGGTACTCAGGTCAGGTAAGGTCAGGTCAGGTGTGGACTTGTTAGAATGCACATGAAAGCTATGGGGTAGTCAGGTCAGGTCAGGTCAGGCGGGATCTTTGTAGACCGCACGTTAGGGGAGCGTAGACTGCAGGCCATGATGTAGACCGCACGCTATAGCAGCACCCATTACAGCAAGTGTTATCACTCTGAGGTGAATACTGAAGATATATTATGAAGGTTATGATAACAATAACAACACGTACGGCGCCGAAAGGGTATCCTGCAGTCAATCAATCAATCAATCATTGGGGGCATACGCCGGGGGGCGCGTCGCCTCGCCCACCCTACGACGCCACTCCCGGGGGTCACCACGCGCGAGTTCCCATGCAGGCTCCTTTCCCATACCAAGCAGCTCGCGACAAGAAACATCAACTTGCCCCAGCCACGAGCCTTGTGGGCGCCCCCTTGGCCTCCTCCACGCCGGATTGTCTCTTACAGATACAACCCGATGGAAGGATCGGTTTCAGGGTAGCGTGCCACATGCCCATATAGCCGAAGTTGGCGCTGACGGACTATGCAGGTAATAGGCCTCGATTCAGTCTCACGGTGCAATCGCTGATTTGACACGTAATCATCCCAGCGATACCCCATGATTCTGCGAAGACACTTATTACCAAAGGCATTGATTCGTCTCTTCAAGTCACTATTTAGTGTCCATGTCTCACAACCATAGAGTAAGACAGGGATCACAAGCGACTTGAAGATCCGGATCTTTGTCCTCCTGCACAGGTACCGACAACGCCAAATACTCCCGCTGAGCGAGTCCATAACACCGTGGGCTATGCCAATCCGCCGTAAGGCTTCTTGACGTGACCCGCCGTCATTATGGACTGCGCTACCAAGGTATGTAAAACTTTCCAAGATCTCGATGTCCTCGCCACACGCATGAACAGACTGTCATGCTTCATCTAGTAAGTCTCCAAACACCTGGACCTTGGTCTTGAGCCAGGAGACCTAAAGTCCCAAAGGCTTTGCCTCCTCGTGCAGCGCCTCGAGAGCCATCACCAGGACCTCCAGCGACTCAGCAAAGATTACTGCATCATCGGCAAAAACAAGATCAGTGATCTTGGTGTTGCCGACGGATGCTCCACAATCACTTTGATCTACAACCTTGTACTACTACTTCAATGCTACTACTGGCACTGTGAGAGATGGCTATGAGTTATGTGTTGGTCCCCATGGCTCCGGTACCAGAAACACCAACAGTTCTCTGCTTCTGAACTTTGCAAGGTCCAGAAGGTTGAGAATTGCAGGTTCTTGGTATCAGAGACCAGAGCTGCACCGCTGGACATGGTATAGTAATGCTGGAGGGGTAGCTAAGGAGATCGACCACATCCTCGTTAGTACTCGTTGGAGGATCCTCCAGAACTGCAGGGTTTACCGGAGTGCTGAGTTCTTTGGAACAGATCATAGACTTGTTGTTGCTACACTTAAGCTTCATGTCAAGTCCAGAAGAATCTCATGAGGTAACCATACTGTGTTTCATCTTGAAAAACTGAAGGACTTGACATGTGCTCATGAGTATGCGGTGGCAGTCTCAAATCGGTTTGATGTGCTCGGTGCTCTCGGGGATCCTGTAGAACTGTGGGATACCTTCAAACGTGAAACTCTACAGGCTGCCAAGGAGTGTATTGGGGAGCGCCCGAGGTCAAAGCGTGGTTTTGTCTCGACGGAGACGCTGGAGAAAATCGAGGAGAGTCGCGCTGTCAGGCTGGCTGGGAACCGGGACCAGCACAGGGCTCTGTCACGCCGGACTAGAACCCTCCTGAGGAGAGACAAGGAGAGGTATGTCAGGAGTCTCGTTGAGGATGTCGAGGGTCATTTGAACGCTAATGACCTCCGACCCGCCTACCGAGCCCTGAAGAAGCTCCGTTCCAAGTCTCCTTTTCGGGCGAGTGCTATTCGAACAGCAGATGGGCGCCTCGTGTCGGACATGGATGGGCAGATGGCTCGTTGGGCTGAGTACTTTGGGCAGTTGTTCACGGTGGACCCTCCAACTGAGCAGCTTCACACCACTGGGTTACAGGCAGTGGATGCCGATCCTCCCATTGACGAAACCGCACCCTCTCTTGACGAAGTCAAAGAGGCTGTAGCAAAGTTGAAAGGTGGAAAGGCAGCGGGTGTTTGTAATATCAGTGCGGAGCTCCTCAAAGCTGGGGGTGAGGCCATGATCCGTGGGCTGCATGCTGTCCTGACTGCTGTGTGGCAATCAGGTACCATTCCTCCTGACTGGAAAAGGGGGCTGGTCTTCCCTATCTGGAAAAGGAAAGGGGACCGTCAGGACTGCAACAATTACCGCGGTATTACACTGCTCAGCGTACCAGGCAAGGTGCTTGCCCATCTATTGCTGACACGAATTCGCAGTCATCTGGTGAAGCATCAGAGACCTCAG
>JACEEZ010020347.1:56047-61047 GCA_016584305.1 Chionoecetes opilio | reverse complement strand
TAAAATAGCAGCAAAGCNTCTCTCTCTACTCTCTCTTCTCTCTCTCTCTCTCTCTCTAATTAATGCTTTTCACATATTATTTATATCATTTACGACGTGGCGACCAACTGAGCAAAAGCTCGCCGTACTTTGAAGAACCCTGATCTAAGCTATCAACAATGTTTTTGGACCGGAAACACGAACGCAAGGTTGCTTCTACCACCTGACTCAGAGTACCTGGAGAAAAATACAGAACCTTGGCCTGACCAACCACTACAAAGAGAGTGATGACTTTCGCCAATTCTGTGGACAGATCGACTCCCTAGCATTTATACCAGTTGAAAATGTTCCAGCGGGAATGCAGCTACTCAAGGCTTGATGTCCTAAAGAGGCAGCTCCCATGCTAGAGTACTTCGACCAAACCTATGTTTCTGGTACATATGTTCAGAGAAGAAGACGCAATCACCAGCCAGGCATTCCAGCAGTAAACCTTCGGCGCATTCCAGCAATATTTCCTCCAGAACTTTGTTAAATACATCAAGCTACCATGAATGACTGTCCCAGAACCAACAACCTGTGTGAAGGCTGGAACAACAAATTTTACTATCTTGTTGGATACCAGCACCCATCTATCTGGAAACTCATAAGAACGATTCAGAAGGAAGAGGCTGTTGTGAGTGCAGTGATTGCAAGGGACTCAGTTGGTGAAACACCCAGGAAGAAAACGAAGAATGTATACTGTATGTTGATCTGCAACAAAGACCAAACAAATTATGCAAAGACTACACAGAAGGAAGGACAAACTTTGATGAAGTGTTACGTGGCCTTAGTCACACATAAGATTCTAGTTGTTAAGATTCAGTTTTTTAAAGATGATATAAAACAGTGTTCTCACGTCTGAACAATGTTCATACACGATTTTTAATTTGATATGTATTTTCAATAAACTTATTTTAGTAGTACCATATTTTCCTATTTTTCCACTTGTGCCATTTTTACCTGTGCCATTAATAACGTGCCATTTTTACCTGTGCCATTTATAAATAACGTGCCATTTTTACCTGAGCCATTAATAACGTGCCATTTTTACCTGTGCTATTATTACCGTTCACCGCCCTCAAGTGAACCTCCAAGTCTGGCGGTACCATCCGAGCCCTGGCAAAGCCGTCTGTATATAAAGCCGTCTGTATGTAAAAGCCTGCGCCTGAGATTGATGACGTCACGGACGGAGTCTGGACGAGGCCACCGAGATGACAAGTTTACCTACCTAATATATGTTTATCAGTATAAAAGATATACTGTTATCTTCGGAAATGTTTGTTCTTTAATATTATCAAATAAAAACCCGTAAAACACACTAAAGAAATGCCATTATGAGACTCTCAAGAAATATGCATGAACATAAATAAACTCTTCGCCATTTAATATTTTGATCGGAAACATTTTACATGGAGAATATCAATAGAAGCGAAATTTAATTAGCTTTCCATTGCTATATTTCGTTTTCTGATAAATGAATTAAAACCATACATAAATTAGCGTTAACTAACTAAAAAGATCATGAAATCGAGTAATTTTCGGTGAAATTCGGGTAATCGGATAGTTTTATTGCGACACTCACTCTCCTTACTCTATTGCATATATTCATATATCATTATGTATAGGCATTGAAAAGCTGGATGGCTCTCTACATATCCTATACTAAGGATAATAGGTCTACCTGTGGCTTGATGGAATCAATGATATTCTGCACCTCAGGGTTGGGTGGCAGCTCCTTCGTTAGACCTTCTGGTATATATTTTGCAGCCCTCACGCCCAACAATGCTTTGGACATATGAAATGAAATCATTGGAAAACTGGAAACTCTCAAAAATCTACTCACAAGATATATTGATATAACAAGCAAACTGTAATACATCTTACCATATATACAAATATTAGAATCCCTTGTAGGCGTTATCACATTAACAGTGTTGTTGTCAAAGGTATATCAAGGTAGTTTTAATAAGGGTGCTGTTAGACAAACCTGTTGCTATGAGGATAATGCTGAACACCCGAACAGTCATGTTGAGTAAGTGGACGCAACGAATAATTTCAGGCTGTGTTGAACCAGAAAGAGAAGCTTGTCCCAGCTTCTTTGTAGCGATGAGGTGACTGCCGGACTGCTGCTCCCACCTGACTCCCTCTTCTTTTAATTAAACACGGCAGGGAAATGACTCAGTGGTGTAGACAGGGTTGCCAGGTCGGGCAGTGTGGTCCGCCAATGACCATTCTAAAACCCGCCAACTCAACCTTCACAAAACACGCAAAACGAGCCCAAGATTTTATTAGTTACTTATATGTAACTAAAAACTACTACAAGGGTAGAAAATGAAGATTTAATAATTTTTTTTATATAATATGAATGATATATATATATATCTATATGTATAATATATGTATATCTATATATATAATATATGTATATCTATATGTTATATATATATATATATATATATATATATATATATATATATATATATATATACACATATACATATACATATATATATATATATATATATATATATATATATATATTATATAATATATATATATATATAATATATATATATTAGGGTACGCCGTATAACAAAAATTATTTTTCTCAACTTTGGCATGCCAATTTCCTATGTAAAATGGAATTCTAAGACGATTTTATCTCTCCATTTTTGCATTTGAGCAATTCTTACTATGCAAAATCGCACTTTTATATTGCACCCTTATCGAATAATGCTTAAATGAGTACGCAGTGTCCGGTTGGTCCTGTGTATTGCATCATGCACCAATATGAGTTCCAAATGACTAGCGTGATAAGCTCTTTCTGATCAGTTGGTTCATCAGGCACTACTTCACAGTGTCACAGCCTCTACGTTGGCCTAGAACGTGTCCATCATGTCCTTCTTAGACCTGAGGCAGGGCATGGTCTCCCGGTGGTGGGCCCGAGCCCGGATGAACCCGTCTCTGGCCTGCTGCCCCACCACTGCTGCCGCAGCCTCTGTCACCTGCTTCACGACTCTTTCGGTGCTCTGAGTGTGGATAGAGAACTCCGGAACCTCGTACGGCTTGACCAGGATCTCCTGGATCTGATCCCCGGACAGTGAACAGGTGAATGCCGGCTCGTGCACCTGGCCAGGCTGCCAGCTGATCAGTGTCTGCAAGCTGGTGGCTGACAAGCTCAGCTTGGGTGTGATGCGAGGTCTTACACTGGTGTCCCCATACTCCTCGCCAGCCCTCAGCTTCAAAATCTGGGTCACGGCGAACCTGCGGTCGTCCTCACTCTGACTCGCCATCAGCGAGAGGAGGACACATTCTGAGTGTGCGAACCATGCTCCTGTCCGCACGTAGAAGGTCACAGCTGTTTGGACCTTCTTGGGCTGCGACCTCATCACTCTGAGCTGCGTGAGGATGTGCTTGGGGCCGTCCTCTAGTCTGTGGTGAACCTTGATGTCGTAGTAGAGTTTGAAGTACACCTACAGGCAGTACTTGACTAGGATTTCCAGGGTGTTCAGTTCTTTGCCAGTCAGTCCATGCTTTCTGGTCCACATGTACACGAGCGACTGGGCTGTGGTGAGCCATCTGGAGTGGGACACCTTGCCACACTTGATCTCCTGCAGCTCGGACGGGAGAACGCCCCGCTTCACAGCCTGGACCAGCTGGTAGGAGACCTGCTGGTCAGTGGACATGTTGACCAGGATATACTCCGGTATCTCCGTGAGATCTTCACCGCCTGGCACTCCTCTGAACTCTGCGTTGTACTGCATCTCATTCACGCTGGACAGCAGGCTGCACAATGGACCCGTGAAGCCAGTGTCAGATGAGGTAGGCCCGTCGATGCTGGTGATAAGGTGGCGCAGGGGCAACTCGTTTGTGTGCAACACGCATATACTCCAGAAGAGCTTGCGTTCCAGCTTCTTCTCCAAATGGGCGTGAGTACCACCCTTCCACCCCGTGTTGGCCCTAGTTGAGTCACCTTGCAGTACGATCAGTGAGTCGGTGGAGTCGTATGTCACTAGCAGATCATAGAGAGCCTGAACCACCTTGAACGCAGGCTTCTCAGGTGGCACCGGGTCCTCTGGTACAAAGTGCCAAAGGTACCTTCCAGATGGCTCCTCTGTCACTGACACATGCTCCTCCCTGATCAACCCTGGGTGCAGTTTCCCATAGCTGTCGGGCACCATCGCCCTGGTCTTGTCCTTCCTCCCATCGTAACCCAATCCAACTATTTTGGTACCCTGGTGCTTCCCCTAGTCAAGGTTCCTGGCCGATGCCATGGCATCCTGCCTGGCCCTCCTCATCTTGTTAGGATCGCAGACCAGGTACGACATGTCTGGAGAGAGGTGGCCGTCAGCGATAAGGTCCTGGAGGAATCCAGAAGCCAAGGCAGCAGCAGCAGTGGGCTGAACGTCGAACTGGATGCTTGGATGCGGAGCTGGACTTCGATCGTACGTGTTTGACCGACTTACGCGGTTTTTTTGTGACTTTTGGAGTTTTATGATAGGACCTTAGACCTTAAACAGTATCCAGCCCTGAAATCACCTACGTTGGGTAAATAATAACGTGGAAAATCCAGTTGCCAGGAAAAAGGTTTTTACCTGAAAAACGAGGCGATTTTGTATGAGAAGTGAGCTTTCCGGCGTCTGGCGGACTTAATGTAGGTCTTACGGCAATATTGAGGGAACACTTCCGATAGAATTTTTAGCGCTCTACAACTTTGTCATCAGTGAAATTTATCGAATCTCGAACTTAAGTGGCTTTTCTGTGAGTTTAAAGATGGTGTGTGCTAAGCTATGTTTTGCATATATATATAAAAGTCCATTTTTGCATAGCAAGAAGTGTTCAAACCAAAACGTTGAAAAGGACAAACCACCCTTGAAATTCAATTTTACATAGAAACACCCTGCCAAATTCGAAATAATCTATATTTCACTTTTCATTGGACCTACGGCGTACCCTAAATTATATATATACTAACCGCAAAG
>JACEEZ010020347.1:46047-51047 GCA_016584305.1 Chionoecetes opilio | reverse complement strand
GAGGTGGACTGGTTTGGTGTTTAAGTGAGAGTGCGAGAGAGAGAGACAGAGAGAGAGAGAAAGAGAGAAGAGGAGAGAGAGAGAGAAGAGAGCAGAGAGAGAGGAGAGAGGAGAGAGAGAGAGAGACGAGACGAGAGAGAGAGAGAGAGAGCAGAGAGGAGGAGAGGGAGAGAGGAGAGAGAGAGAGAGAGGAGAGAGAGAGAGATAACATTTGAACAGTACGTTCATTAATGTTCAAATTTGTATGGAATAAATTATTTTATGAATTAATTATGTGATAAAACACATCTATGAATACAATTTATTCATAGCCACTATGCAGTACATTATAAGTATTATAAATAATGAATTGCGGCTAGCCTTTAGAAGCGTTAACATTTAGGCAAAACGTATATCGTATATTATAAACATAACATTATCGTCGTGATACAGGTGTCGACTTCCACATACATGATGGGTGCATCAACTCACTGAGTTATGCTGATGATATGGTACTGCTCGCACCACTGCGAATGCATTGCAGGACCTTATCAATGTGTGTCAGGTGTATGCTTCCAAGCATGGCATTGTTAACAACACCACTACGATAGAGTACATGTTAGTACCACCGGTACGCACTCAGGTGAATGACCTCAAAACAGCATGGCTCAGTGGGTCTCCCCCTCACTTTTGTGGATAGATTCGCAAACTTAGGCCATGTTGTATCCCACGCCCATGACTGATGATGATGACATCAACAAGCCAACAAGCAGACCACCAAGCTTCTTGTCGTGGGAAATACTCTACAGAGGAAATTTTCCTACTGTAGCAGAGTGGTGAAGATGGAGTTATTCAGGAATCACTGCTACTCTATATACTGCAACTCGCTGTGGTCGCGATTCACGGTGGCCACTCTGAACCGACTTAAGGGCCTGTCACAATGACATCATTAAGAGGCTTCTTGGGCTGCCCAGGTGGTCCAGCTCGTCTCTGGTCTTCGCTAGGAATGAAGTGAACAATCTGGATATGATCCGTCGACAGTCCGCGTTCAGCTTTAGGAGTAGGGTGGAGCTCTCTGCAAACTCCATCATCACCTCCGTTAGGAAGAGCTCGGCCTATGTATGTGGACCAATACAACATCGGTGGCTTTGCCTGCTGTTTGTACATAATGTGTGGCAGCGCAGGTATTACGTAATATATTACATATATTACGTATGCTTTCTATGTAGAGCAGTGTCTATATCGCCCACATGTATATATCATATTATATATTAGCTTTATTTTTTATGCCCACTCCCTAATGTCTGTATGTTATGTTGTTGTTGTGTGTTTGTTATTTTCCTTGCCTTCGGGTGCAAATAAAATAAAAATATTATTATATAATTATTATTATTATTCATTTAGTATTTTAGATAACATATAAGAAACAAAAAATATAAAAAAGATTATAGGCCAGACACTATCTCTCTCTCTCTCTCTCTCTCTCTGCTCCTCTCTCTCTCTCTCTCTCTCTCTCTCTCTCTCTCTCTCTCCTCCTCTCTCTCTCTCTCTCTCTCTCTCTCTCTCTCTCTCTCTCTCTCTCTCTCTCTCTCTCTCTCTCTCTCTCTCTCTCTCTCTCTCTCCCTCCCTCCTCTCCCCCCTCCCCTCCCTCCCTCCTCCCTCCCTCCCTCCCTCCCTCCCTCCCTCCCTCCTCCCTCCTCTCCTCCTCTCTCTCTCTCTCTCTCTCTCTCTCTCTCTCTCTCTCTCTCTCTCTCTCTCTCTCCTCTCTCTCTCTCTCTCTCTCTCTCTCTCTCTCTCTCTCGCTCTCTCTCCCCCACGGATTGCTGGCTCTGGCATTCAACAAGCCCGTTATAGAGTCTCCTGATTGTGGGTAGTTTTGAGGGATCTAGCTGGCTTCCACCCTTCGGCTTTGGCAGAGATCGACAGTAAGACCCAGTCGTCAGTTTCGTGCCATCAGGTTATTTGATGGTTTTGAACTTTGTTGAATTTTTGCCATAAGAATTCCATACACCTGGCCAACCCCTCCTGTTCGAGGTTCCCGCGTCTGCTCATGCGCAGTACGAGGAGTGTGCCATTTTGGCATTGTCATGACTACGTCAGTCCGCCCCCACTGGTGCAGTTGCCAAAACTCTGAGCACACCCATATTGCTGAGGCAATATGGACTACTCCGGACCTGTCACCCTCGCTGATGTTTAGGCCGATCTGGCACTCAGCGATGATGATGCTATCTCATAGGAAACCTCGCCCTCGCTGGCCCTCCACACACACCAGGGATCCGCCTCCGCTGGGCTGCCCCTTAGGGTAGTCCCCTGACCTGTCACCCAGACCTTTACCTCCACCAAGCGCCCCATTGACCATGCTTCGGACACTAAATGTGAACCATCGTCTCCCGCTGCAAAAACGAGGCACCAGGCACAACGAGGCTTCTTTCCACCCCACGGTTCCTGACTACTCCCGCCCTCGCCTCGATCATTATAGGACACCTTCCCAGCCTGCACATGTTCCTCCAGCTTTTGAAATATGTCAAGCTCTTTTCAGAGAGAACCCGACTGTTGATATGAAGCTTCGGTGGCTTTCTGGCGTCACCAAGACGTTTCGCCTAGATCGAGAGTTGGCTGAGGTTAAGATGTCTGATGTTTCCTCCCGTTTCGTCTAGAGTTTACGGCGACGTACATACATCACAGACAGGGTCAAGACTGGTGAGTCTTGTCTTTGTTCCTGAATGTACAAGACTTGGTCGGGAGGCCCAAGATAGTTCCATACATACCTCATCACCCGCTACACTGTCGGCGTTGACCCTTCCTTGGCCAGGGAGCTTTCTGGCGTGTACACTGTTCGTCACTTCAAACAAAATGGGACACCCATCAATCGGCTCTTTGTCACATGGAGCCTTCTAGACCCACCTCCACCATATGTCAACTTCAGTTTCCTCCCTTGCCTCCTATCCTGCGAGCTATGAAGGATGGAAGACGAACAGCCTTGGTGTTTCAAATGCTGGGGTATCGGTCATATCTCACGGTATTGTTCTGCCGCTTCGGAAACGGTGTGGGTGGTGTGCTGCTAACCACGCCTCCCGGATTTGCCCATATCGCATCCCTTCCCTGCCCACCACTACTGCTACCATTTCTACCTCGGAACCACTTCCATCACCCGCACAAGACACCTCGAAGTGGACATGCCCTGCTGTCATGAACTTGGTGTCAAAGTATGGCATGGCTGTGCCAAACGCTTGCGCTCCGCCCCCTCCCTCCCTGCCAAACGCGTCGCCTCACGCTCTACCACTGCCACGGCCGCGACCGGGCGCCGCCGCATCATCTCGAGCTTCTCCCTCTACTGATTCTGCGGAAGTCCTTGCTCTTCGTGAGGCCGTCGCCTACTTGAGTATCGGTGGACAACGCTTGCTGCTCGTTTTGATCAGGTAGAGGCATGCTTCGACAGTATCGCCAATATGTACGCCACCACCGAGGGCACTCTTGCTACTCTTGTTAAGTCTCATCAGGCCATCAACGCTACTGTCACCGGCTTCCTGTGGTCATTGGATGCTCTCGCCTCGCGCGCTGAGGAATACATTGATCTACTGCTAAAGGAGCCATCACCTCGCGCGCCTCAACGCAGCGCTCTCTCCTCGTCATCGCCCCCGTCTGCTTCCCGGAAAACCTATCGGCAGACCTCGTTAGCCGGGTGCCGCTTCCTGTTTTCTCTTGGATTACCTGTGGTAGATGACTGCCCGACTCTTCCTTGGGGTGCTCTGGTCGCTATATAGGTCGCCATTACCACTTGTTATTTTCCTTCATGAGACTGCTGCTTTCCTGCGAGGCACAGGTGCACGGCTATTTATGTTCGGCCTTATGGATTTTTCCTCTGATGTGTCTCCTTATGTTTGTCTGCTTAAGTCAAATTGCCCCCATTTTAGTAGTTTTGATATCTGGCTTCTCTGTACGTCTGTCGGCGTGTCCTTCGTGTCACGAAACAATTGTAGTTTCTATTTTCATGTACTGGGTCTGCCGCTCTTTGAGCATAATAAATTGATATGAAAAAAAAAAACCTCTCTCCCCTCTCTCTCTCTCTCTCTCTCTCTCTCTCTCTCTCTCTCTCTCTCTCTCTCTCTCTCTCTCTCTCTCTCTCTCTCTCTCTCTCTCTCTCTCTCTCTCTCTCTCTCTCTCTCTCTCTCTCTCTCTCTCTCTCTCTCTCTCTCTCTCTCTCTCTCTCTTTTTCTCTGATAAATAAATATGTGTGAGTGAACTACTCGGCGAATGGTGGAGTGAAAATGGCGCAAAAAACATATACTGGTCAGTACTCTGTATATATAGGGAATCTACTCCAATTTACCATTGTTGCAGCCAACTCGGTTCACCACAACCCTAGTGCAGGGGACTTATCATGCTTATATCTTGTCCAAGGATGACCTGAAACACTACTCGGCAGGGATCTCGAATTCCCTGAGGGTATACATATTCATTTAAAAACTGGGGAAGGATGACGAGAAAGAGAAAGACAAGGGAAGGGAAGTGATCTATCGGAATGTTAGTTTACCGTTTATTTTTATTTATTTATTATTTTTTTTATTTTTTTTATTTTTTTATTTTTTACATAACAAAGAACTGGCCAAGGACACAACAAAAATGGGTAACACACAGCCCGCTTAGTTGCCAGTCCCCACAAAGAAGACAGTAAGAGAAAAAGAAAAAAAAAGAGGGGTGAGCCAATTTAGTTCGGGAGGTGTCTTGTTACTCCTCTTTTGAAAAGATTTAAGTCATAGGAAAGTGGAAAAATAGAAACAGGAAGAGAGTTCCAGAGTTTACCAGTGAAAAGGATGAAAGAATAAAGATACTGATTAACTCTTGCATTAGGAAGATGGACAGAATAGGGATGAGAATGAGTATAAAGTCTTGTGCAGCGAGGCCGCGGGAGGGGGGGAGGCATGCAGTTAGCAAGTTCAGAAGAGCAGTGGCATGAAAATAACGGAAAAAGAGAGCAAGAGAAGAACATGCGGCGGTGATTTAAAAATTTTAAGACAGCA
>JACEEZ010020347.1:23213-40713 GCA_016584305.1 Chionoecetes opilio | reverse complement strand
TGTGGCCCCGGGCCCCTTGGTAAAAAACCCAAAAAGGTCCCTTCCAGAGGCTCCTCTTCATGACTCATGCTCCCCTGTAACCTGGGTGCGTTTCCCTGCTGTGGGGCCCCCTCGCCTGGTTTGTTTCCCCCCCATCGTAACCCAATCCAACTATTTTGGTACCCGGGGGAGAGTATGCCGTAAAAACAAAAATTTTTGTTCAACTTTGGATCCCAATTTCCTATGAAAAAAAGGGAATTCAAAGACGATTTATCTACTTTATTTGCTTTTGAGAAATTTCTTACTAAAAAAATCCCCTTTTAAGCTATGTTTTGCATATAAAATAAAAGCCCTTTTTTTCATAGCAAGAATGCTAAAACCAAAAGTTGAAGAGACAAACCCCCCTTTAAAATTTTAAATTTTTAATAAAAAAAACCCCTGCCAAATTTCGAAAATAAACCATTTTTCACTTTTCATTGGACCTACGGCGTCCCCTAATATTAATATAAAATTATTATATATATATTTTATATATATTATATATTATAAAAATATATATTTATATAAATATATATATATAATATTAGATATATATATATTTTATATAATATTATTTTAAAAATATATATATATATATATATATAAAAATATATATATATAAAATTATATATATATATATTATATATATATATATATATATATATTATATATAATTAAATATAGTTTATCTATTATTATATTATATTTTTAATTATAATATTATATATATATAAAAATAAAAATAATTTTTCCCCCTGGGGCATAAAAAACAAAAAACAAATCAATATGAACAAGCAAAAGGAGAAACTTGTACTGAGCAAAAACAAAAAAAACATAGTATAGGACATTAGGGGCATGTACAAAGTACAAAAAAAAAACATACAGGACCCCTTTTGTCCCCCACATTTAAGAAAACGCAGACCCGACCACCGCTGTTTATAGGTCCACATACATGGGCCGAGCTCTGCCTAAGAGGTGAGAGGAGTTTCGTAGAGAGATCCACCCTATTTTTAAGTGAAAAACGGAGTGTCGCGGCACATCCAGATTTTTCACCCCCTTTCCTACGAAAAGCCAGGGACGAACTGCACACCTGGGCAGCCCAAAACCCTCTTATGGATTTTTTTTTTTTTTTTTTTTTTTTTTACATAGTCCCTATAGCCCTGTGGGCAGTGGTGACCCGGGCTGGAGGTAGCTCTGGAGGTTCACTTGAGGGCTGTGAGGGTTGGTCCTGCATAGACCACAGCACAAAGTAGTCATTATTTGGCCCACCTATTGTTAACTAATACAAAGGGTTGCTTTTGAAGCAGTCACTGTTTTTTCCCAAATCCTCCTTCCTCTGTAATTTGTTTTTTTGATGTACCTCGCTCTTTTTCCCCTCACCCTGGGGCCCACTGCAGAACCCCTCAGACACTGGGGGACCCCTCACAACACTGACGGGACCCTCACGACACTGACAAACCTCCCAACATGAAAAACACTACATACACTGACAGACACCCAACACACAGACAGACCCCTCACATACCTGCCAGATACCCAAGACACCTCATATACACTGAAAGACCCTCACAGACACCTCACAGCTTGACAGACACCTCACAGACACTGAAACCCCTCAATACACTGCAGACACCTACATACACTGACAACCCTCAAGACACGACAGACACCTCAAAAAAAATAACCCCGACAGACACCTGATAGACACCTCCAACTAAAAGGGCACCTCACAGACACCTAAAGACTTGCAGAACCTCACAGAACTGAGACCCTCCCCCAACATTTACAGACACCTACAGACACTGACATACCCTCACATACACTGACAGAACCCCCTCACATCACTGACAGAACCAAAAAGTGAGTACCCCCCATTTCAGGGATGCAAAAGGAGAACCTGTTATCCACCAAAATTGTGATTTAGTACTATGAATTATTTTAAGTGTTTGAAAAAATTTTAACCAGCATTATGTTAGAACTTAATTGTAAGCTTCTGCGGGGTGTGCAGAGACTCCAGGGGGTACGGAGCTATTTATACAAAAAAAAACTTCTGGGGTCATCAGAGGGGTTGCGTGAAGCACACGTTTTAAGTCACTCTTTTCCCGTAAAACTTTTTTACCTCCAACATTCAAATTATAACACCACTGTGTGCAGGGTGTGTCTGGTAGGTCACTCTTTCTAGCAAAATTTTTTCCCCACCCCCAAAAAAAAATTTATAGTTCTTAACACCACTGTTGTCAGGGTGGGTTTGGTGAGGTTGCCCCCTTTTCAATAAAACTTTTTTCCCACACTCCAAAAAATTCATAATTTAACACCACTTGTTCAGGGGGGATTTGGAGGTCATCTTTCTAGAAATTTTTTTTCCCCATTCAAACCCATTCATAATTCTTAACACCCGTGTGTTAAAGAAGGTTCTCAAAGGGGAAAAATATTATAGGTATACTATTTTTAATGTTTTGCCCATGCTGGCACTTTAGCTACTGTCTGCTGTGGCCTTACGCTGCCTGGTTTTTGAGTACTGAGGGCTCTGGACAAGGACTCAGCCCCTCTTCGTCGGCATCCTTGCAAACTGCCCGGGGTGACAATCCCTGGTAAACTCAAGACCCAGTCTTGTTTTCTCCTTTCCCCCCCCCCCGCTGAAACAGTTTTTGTACTAGTGAAAAGTACAGCAATGATATGTCAGTAAGACTAATTAAAATTTTTACGTCATTATTGGCTTTTAGGGAATGATGAGAGAGAACGTTTAAATATTTAAAATTTTAAAATAGAAATAAAAGTATGGTTTTGTTATAGACTTAATTTTTTTTTTTAAAATATATATATTTTTTTTTTTTTTTTTTTTTTTTATAATTATTTATATATATATAATATATATATAAATTTAAAAATATTTTAAAATTTTATATATATATAATATATATATATAATAAAAAAAAATAAAAAAAAATTATATAAATTTATATTTTATATATGTGTGTTTACTTTTAGGGTTTTCAAAAAAGAAAAAAAAAACAAACCTAGTAATAATTTTTTTAAGAAAATTCTTTTAAAAGGGGTTTTTAAAAAAAAAAATTTAAATGGATGTTATATTTTTTTTTTAAAAAACAACAAGGGAAAAACTAAAAAAAAAAGGGTTTAAACATTTAAATTTTTCTCTAATTAGATACAAAGTAGAAAATTTTTTTCATATTTTAAGACAAACTTATTTAGGCAAAAAATTTTCACCTGAAGTCTTTATTAAGGAAACTTGTTGGGGTCGTTTACCTTGTTTTCAGAGATCTTGGGGTCTTATCAGTGACCCATAACTCCGTTCCAGTTGCTCCATGGCCTGAGCTTGATCATCCACTACGTTAAGGAAAAAAAAAAAACATAAGTGACCATTTTAGGATATTTTTTACTTGTCAATCAAGAATAATTTTTTTTCTACGTACGTAGTTACAATTTACAGAGCACTTCTAATATTATTTGTAAAAATTTAATGATAAATTTTTTTTGGCACACTCAAACATATGCAATATTTTGAATCATAAAGCATGATGTTTTTGTTAATGTATGCAATTTAATGCTAGATGTATGTAATTGTAAAAAAAATCACACGGAAAGAGCAACACTATAGACGTTAATAGGGGGTGAATGTAATGCATAAAACAAATGGTCGCTATGAAAAAAGTTTGAAAAACACTGCCTCACCTGTCCGGGGTGCTCTTTTTGAGTGTAGGGAAGCGGAGGGTTTAAAGCCCCGTTCTCACGCCATTGAGCCTGGCAGTACGCGTCCCCCTAAGCAGAGGGGAGATGCGTAGGCCAGGGGTACAAATGGTTTTCCCACAACTTTTTAACCACATTTTCCCCGAGGCCCAGTTTTTTAGTAATATGAACAGTGAAACCTACCCTAACCGAATAAAAAAACAATAAATAAGGAAAAATTTCTCCTTCACGACCTTGCATTTCCTTGTAGCTGGTTGGAAGGGGAGGTAGGTGGAGGCTGAGGTGGTGGTGCTGTATAGAAAAACTTTTTGACTTTGAATGGGTCCTCCCCCTAAATTTTTTGGAGAATAATTTTTCTTGATCCCACAAACAACACTTTTAAACCATTGTTAAGAGTTTTAGGAGCTAAATAGTCCTGGGGAAGAGCCGTTTCTCCACGGAAACACAAAACTGGGTGAGGTTTGAAAATGAATGACAAAAAAGCTTTACGTAAGCTGCAGGGCATCAAAAGTTCGTACCGGAAGGCCACAATGATTATTGTATTTCCATGGAAATATTATCATTCTTAAAAATTAAAAACTCAACCTTTTTTATACCCAAATATTTTATTTTTTATAGAAAATGTTATATTTGATGTACGATTTAAAAAAGGTCTTCTATTTTTGGCCTACTACGCGATGGATGATCGGGTCTTTTGTGCTCAGTTGCTCTCAAGAGTATATCTCTATGAATAAACAAATATATTATATATATATATATTAAATTTTAAATATATATATATATATATATATTAGTATTATATATATTATTATAATATTTTTATATATAATATATTTTATTATATAATAATATATATATATATATTATATATATTTTAAATATTTTATATATCAGGGTGTAACATGAGATTTGCATGATCCATAAAGCAGAGGTTAAATAGGTATTTAAGTATACACGAAACTTTTTATACCATGCATTTTGGGCTTCCTTTTTTCGTGACTAAAGGGAAAATAGGTTTGGGGACCACTGCATGTAGCCCTCAGGTATGGGGGCTTGCTTTTTGCAGGGTGGATACACCCCTGTGGTTTTATGATTTTTCTAAATTTTTATTTTTGCAAATTTTTGAAAAATTTCAGTATCCTTTAAAGACACAAATTTGGGATAATTGAATGAAAGCATATGTAAAAGAATGTAATTTTAAAATGGAAGCAGTTTTTGGGGTCCACATTTGGGAGGAAAAACGCCCGCCCCAGGATTCCTAAAAAAAAATCGTAAAACTAGATCGGGTCCGAGCGACTACAAAACACAAACACCCTTAAATTAGGGAAAGTACATTGGGAAATATTTTATACAATGTGTCTATAGCATTTTAGTAGTCCTTATAACAAACAAAAAAATAAAAGCCCAACCGACACTTTAATCCCGGCGGATGAAATCAGCATTTGTTTAGTATTTATTTTCCCGATTTTCATGTTTTTCTGTTAGTTTAGGTTGTTTGACTTACAATATACCCCGATTCCTTTTCGTCGCTTAAATTTTAAAACACGCATCTGCCGTCCCCACTTGCATTTTTTCACTTTTTTTTTTTTTTTTTTTTTTTTCATCACAAAGGACTGACCAAGGGCACAGCAAAAATGGGTCACACAAAGCCCGCTTAGTTGCCAGTCCCTATAAAGAAGACAATAAGAGAATAACATAAAAAAGAGAGTAGAGCCAATTTAGATGGGGAGATGTCTTGTTTAACTCTTCTTTTAAAATAGATTTGAGTCATAGGAAAGTGGAAAAATAGAAAAACAGGAAGAGAGTTCCAGAGTTTACCAGTGAAAGGTGAAAGAGAAAGGAAAACGGGCTAACTTTTGCTTTAGGAAGATGGACAGAATAGGGATGAGAATGAGTAAAAGTCTTGAGCAGCGAGGCCGCAATAGGGGGGTAGGCATGCAGTTAGCAAATTCAGAAGAGCAGTGAGCATGAAAATAACGGTAGAAGAGAGCAAGAGAAGCAACATTGCGGCGGTGATTTAAAGATTGAAGACAGTCGTCAGAGGAGAGGAGTTGATGAGATGAAAAGCTTTTGACTCAACCCTGTTTAGGAGAGCTGTATGAGTGCATCCTCCCCAAACATGTGAGACATACTCCATACATGGGCGGATAAGGCCCTGTAGAAAGCAAGCATTGGGAGGGAGAAAAAAAAGGACGCAGACGCCACAGGACACCTAACTTCTTAGAAGCTCTTTTAGCAAGAGATGAGATGTGTAGATTTCCATTTCAGATTTTTAGTAAAAGGGTGTCCTAGATGTTCATTGTAGAAGAAGGAAAAAGTTGAGTGTCATTTAAAAAAGAGGGGGTAGTTATCTGGTAAGTTTTGTCGAGTAGTTTGGTGAGAAATTTTGGGTTTGAGACATTGAACAAAACAAGGTTTGCTTTGCCCCAATCAGAACTTATAGAAGATGAGAAGTTAGGTGCTCGGTGGCATCTCTCCGTGAATCACTTAGTTCCTGTTGAGTTGGACGTCTAATAAACGACGTTGAAAAATATAGGGTAGAATCATCAGCGTAGTGTGGATAGGGCTTTGAGTTAGACTTAGAAGATCAATAATGAATAATAGAAAGAGAGGGGTGATAGGACGAACCCTGGGGAACACCACTATTGATAGATTTAGGATAAGAACAATATCCGTCTACAGTAGCTGTAATAGAACGGTTTGAAAGGAAACTTAAGATGAAGGTACAGAGAGAAGGATAGAAACCGAATGAGGGTAGTTTGGAAATTAAAGATTTGTGCCAGGACTGTATCAAAAGCTTTTGATATGACAAGGCAACAGCAAAGTTTCACCGAAACCCTAAAGAAGGATGAACAAGATTCAGTTAGGAAGCTAGAAGATCGCCAGTAGATCGCCCTTTACGGAAACCGTACTGACGATCAGATATAAGATAGTGAGCAGATAGGTGCTTGAGAATCTTCTTATTAAGTATAGATTCAAAAACTTTAGAAAAGCAGGAAGTCAAAGCTATAGGACGGTAGTTTGAAGGATTAGAACGGTCACCCTTCTTAGGAACAGGTTGGATGTGAGAAAACTTCCAGCAAGAAGGAAAGGTGGAAGTAGATAGACAAAGACGGAAAAGATTGACCTGGCAGGGAGCAAGCACAGAAGCACATTTTTTGAGAAACAATAGGAGGGACTCCATCAGGACCGTAAGCCTTCCGAGGATATATGCCAGAAAGGGCAAAGAAAACATCATTACGAAGGATCTTAATGACAGGCATAATATAGTCAGAGGGTGGAGGAGAAGGAGGAACAAGCCCATCATCAATCAGAGTGGAATTTTAGCAAAGGTTTGAGAGAAGAGTTCAGCTTTAGAAGTAGATGAGACAGCTGTGGAGCCATCTGGGTGAAGCATAGGAGGGAAAGATGCAGAAGAAAAATTGTTAGAGATGTTATTTGCTAGATGCCAGAAGTCACGAGAGGAATTTGATTCAGAAAGATTTTGACATCTTCTATGAATAAAAGAGTATTTGGTAAGTTGAAGTAAGTTGGTAAGTGATTTGGCATGATTACGGGCAGACATATAAAGGACATGAGTTTCAGGAGATGGATGCTTACGGTACCGTTTTTGAGCCACCTCTCTATCCCGGACAGCATGAGAACAAGCAGAGTTAAACCAAGGTTGACGGCTTAAGGATTAGAGAAAGTGTGTAGAATGTACACCTCCATGCCAGAGGACTATGACCTCAGTTATGCATTCTGCACAAAGAGATGGGTCCTTGACATGGAAGCAGTAATCATTCCATGGAAAATCAGAGTAGTACTGCCTTAGGCCTTCCCACTTAGCTGAGTTAAATTGCCAGAAGCACCTCCGCTTAGGTGGGTCCCGAGGCTGTACCGGAGCGATAGGACAGGTTACATAAATAAGATTGTGATCGGAGGAATCCAACGGAGAGAATAGTTTCACAGAGTAAGCAGAAGGGTTAGTAGTTAGGAAAAGATAAAAAATGTTGGGCGTGTCTCCAAGGCGGTCAGGAATACGGGTAGGGTGTTGCACCAGCTGCTCAAGGTCTTGGGGATAGAAAAGTTGTAGGATTGTTCACCAGTTGGTCAGGGAAAGAAGATGATCGCCAAGCTGGTGTGAACATTGAGGTCCCCAAGAATGGAAATTTCTGCTAAAGGAAAATGAGATGAGATGTGCTCCACTTTGATGTTAAAATAGTCGAAGAATTTTACACAGTCAGAGGAGTTAGGTGAGAGATATACAGCACAGATAAATTTAGTAAGAGAGTGTCATTGAAATCGAAGCCAGATGGTAGAAAATACGGAAGATTCAAGGCCGTGGGTGGGCACGAGAGCAAGTTATGTCATTGCGCACATATACGCAACAGCCAGCATCTGGATGAAAAATGAGAATAGAGACAGTAAGAGGAGACAGAAAAGGTCTGCTGTCAGTGTTCACAGACAACGGGGTTTAGGTGAGGAAAAGAAGATGGGGTTTAGAGGAGGAGAGATCTTGTTCAACAGAGAGAGAGAAACGTTAGATCTAAGACCGCGAATGTTGCAGAAGGAGAGAAGGTAGAAGAAGTATCAAACACCTCGAGTCGTTAACTTGAAGACTGTCCGACCTGAGGATATTTATGGTCCCCTCCCCAGTTATGACTCCGAGGCAGGGCGAAACTTACACTCTATAGTCGTTCTACTTTATGATGGCATCTAAAATGGGGCCCGATTTGGAATGAAAGAGAAAGGCGCATATGTCAGTATTTAACTATAAACCACAATCTGTCTTATTTTGAGGATGCTAACCCTTACAAATAAGTTTTGAATAGCCTGTAGGAATCTAATTCTGTGATAAAGGTGTAATTTTTTGTTATGAATGATCACTTTTTCTGGATGAAAACAGCCGCTTCGTAATCATAAATGTCAAAAAAATGGCAAAACTGCTTCTGCTACTGCTAGGTCGAAGTATCTCGATCAGTCATACCACGTCGGACTACCGCCATGAAAAGTCGCACTGAGACCTGCTTGCGGGTTCACCATTGTCAAGCAAAATACATTATTGATAATGTAAATATGCATTTCATAGAAAAAAGGCACTTAGAAGGCCAATAATATATCTCACATAATCATTTGCTCGAGCAGACAAAGTAACAAATGTTAATCGAAAGGTCAGCTATAAGAAATTGCTCTAAATCAAATTGGAGATTGTGCCCTGCAAAATTTACCAGGAGAGCCTGCATAATCAGTGTAAAAACTCAAGGAAAGCATATCTGTTAATGGTTGAATCGAGTTCCGTCAGAAGATACTTTTGCAAATGGAATTCAAGTAGAAAGTTTTTTATGGAAAGGAGTTATGCTGATACAGTTAAGAATACATTTATGCTAAAAATGCTGCAGCTCAAAACGTGATTACATAACATTGTGTATATTGTGTATCTAGAGTTAGAGTAGATGAAAATAGGTTGAACGAAAATTTCACTTGTGAAAAATGATTGACTGACACTCTATTCCAATAAGCAATACAAATAAAGCCGCAAACTGGAAAAAAAAAGTTTAATTATTTATTCATCACGCAGCCACGAAAGATGGTTTGTCAGCAATGTGAGATAAGTTTAAAGCAAAAAAAACGACTGGAACTACCATAAACCAGATGAAGTATAACGGGTTAATCTTTTAGGGTTTATAAATCAGTTGCTGCCGAACATTCCACCAAACTCAGTCATTATATTAGACAACGATTCCTACCATTAAATGAAGCTTGAAAAGTACAAAGCTCATCATGAAGAAATTCATATATAAAGGACTGGTTTAAGGTTAAAGGAAGTCAGCCCAGTTATGATATTCTATATATAGCGCTGTTGCTTGAGATTTCAAGGAAATTTTCTATAAAAAAAATATATTTCTGAATGAAAAAATCGCTACAAAAGCAGGACATAGTAGGTTTACAAGGCTACCGCTATGCCATTGTCAATATAACCCTATTGGACGTATTTGGAGTCATTTATATATTATGCAGCCTGGATGGGGGGATAAAATATTATGCAGAGTCTTGGAGTAGTGAGCTCGATGTCCCGAGTTCGAACACTGCCAGGGGCAACACTTTCGACCATCTTTAAAGGGGGGATAAGAGCCTGGTAGTTGTGAGTACAAGGTCCCGGGGTCAACCCCAGCCAGGAGCAACTGTTTTTTCCCGTCGTTGAGTGGCCGAATATACCTACATGCTGCATGAACCTTACCATTCAAGTCAACTACAGTGAGGCGGTGGGCACCAGGTAGGAGGATAAACTTTAGTTCAAACCGTCACAAAAAACCATCACAGGTGTCACTATAAAAACCCAGCCTGCGCCACCACGGGCGAGGGCTATACCATCACAGCTCTCCAGAATGAGCAGGCCAACCACCTGAAATCTCATGAAAAAAATGCATATGCGCTATGAAAAAATGCCGTTATAGGCTCCAAAGAAGAAACAAAAAAAATGCTATCATTCAAGAGAGCTGATCCCAATTCTTTTTAAGAAACTGGGTAAGGTCACACCGAAAATTTAACTGGATGCAGGCAGCAAATCGTGCTGAAAAACATCAGGATGAGCAAAAGATATAGCAGCTGACCAATTTTTTTGTAAATTTGTTAATTTTTGGAAATTATCCACCAACCACCCTCTTAATAATTGGTAGAGTGGTGGTTTTGTTTCCCCCCCCCCCTTGTGAGGGAGGTATTGTCCGCTCATCATAGGGGGAGCGTAGGGAAATATATATATATATATATATAATATATATATATATATATATATATATATATATATATATATATATATATATATATATATTATATATTAATTATAATGGTAATGGGTATTAATTAAGGTCATTTAAGTAAATGATAAAATACTGGGATAGGATAATTGAACATTCCCATTAGTATTAAGCATTTACACCTTTAAAAAATTAGCACCTTTGTTTTGAAGGCGGTCATTTGGGTACCGTCATCAGATTATCGCCACCAACGATTTGACATGTAGGTAGGCACCAGACGGCCGATGCCCCGCCGCCCACCGTGATATTAGTAAAACTCCTAACCCTCGAGAGAACAACATTTTTATGAAATATATATCGTACTTGTATAATTATAAGCTCACTCCAGGACCCTTTCCCCTTAAAACACCTTTTTACTGTGCTTCTCTGATTATAATGAGGAGATATTATTTTTTTACATACGTTCATTTTGTACATATAAGTGTTAAATCATAGAACGTGTTAAATACGACACACTGATAAAATCCTGCTGCGTCGTGGATACTGGGTTATGAAAACCCGCCACGCCGATAACACAAAACTCTCCGCCTCCGCCCTTCACCGGGGGCCTCGATCACGCTGACCACTTCGGATAACAAGACATTGCAGTATTGATAAGCCTACAACCAATTCAACCCTACTATCCACAGATATGTATCCTAGTAGTTGACTAGTTGGGGTATTGTGTCGGGATGAGATAGACAATGGGTTTTGTATAGATAAGATCTCAAATAATAAATTTGTGCTTGTAGCATACATTTCTACAAGATGGTGCTCCGAGTGAGGAATATTGGTGTACATGTAATTCAAAGTGGTCATTGTGAGTCGTAGTTATGAGCCTACCACAATTGCTGGTTATGAGAGCGGAGGTGAGGTGTTTCGCGGCGTCAGGAACGAGCCAACAGCCGTTCAACTACCATACGCCAGGTAGTAGATAAAATCAGAGGTTACGTAGCACTAGTTATAATAAATCAGTGTTAGTTGGTCATAAGCCTGGCTATGCGTCTTGACAGACCAAGCCAACGGCCCTTCCAGCATTATTGATATAATAATAATTATCAATTAACAATATTTTAGTGACGTAATCTTGCATTTACTATTTTATTTTTTAGTTACTAGCTAAATCATGGCGAGGTTTGCAAGGCATTCATTATCGGCTAAATTGGCAATGCTCACACGAATATATAATAAGTGTGAGAACGCAATTAAGTCAATTCCTATTGATTATATTAATTTAAAGACAGGTCTACCATTGTTAAATGAGCAATGGGATAAATATGAGGAGGTCTACTTCTATAAGAAGTTCAATTAAGACAAGCTGGGGATAAAGAAATGATTCACCAATGCGTGACCAATTATGAACAACAGTGTCAAAGATATCTCGATAAAGTAATTGAATATGAGGGATTACTGGAGTGTGCTCATATTCCATCAACAGCTAAAGTTTCTTTAACCCTAAATTTGCAAGGTATTGAGCAGGAACCCCCCACAGGGAAATCAAGATTGTTACACCTAAGGGTAATCAGCTATATCAGCACCCTTAGAGTTTAAAGATCCCTCGTTAGTGGGTATTTATCCCGCTACTGTTAAAAGTTACGCAATCAAACAGCCTGTAATTAACCCTTTCACGCACGGTGACGAGATCGCGTCAAAACGGGCCCGTCTGCAATCTGAGCTTTTGACGCGAATTGCGTCAAAAAACAGTTAAAAATTCGCCAAAAAATAAATTATTATCAGAATTGCGTCAACATTTTCTGCGTCAAAGATCCAACCCTCGACATATAAAATTTACTAATTGACAACTCTCTCGTGTGAGTGGATGTGAAATGATAAGGGTTTGTGTGTTAGTTTCCACTCAGCAGGCAGCCTGTGCGCGCGATTTGTCGTCCCTTTAAAACGTGTCCCGAGCTGGCCATATGGCCATATGAAAATTATAAGGGTAGCGTTGGAATCCTCATAAAAATCCGCTTTTATTGGCATATACACCGTAAAAAGTTGACAAAAGGCATTTTCGAGCTACGAAGTGGTGTATTTCTTATTTCTCTTACTCAATATTTTTCGGAGTCGGTAAATTCCGCTATTTATTTGCATTTCTTGTTTTTTTTTCTTTCATACGGCAGAATAATCTCTTGCAAAACCAATAAATATAATAATGCCAGGAAAAAAGAATACACGGGGTGAAAATTGATAAAACATAAAAAAATTTATTCGCCGCACCAGTCTGGCCATTTCGCGGGGCCCCTTAGGGAGCATAAGACGGATGTTGCAGGGGACGGAAAAAACTTATTACAACTTTTTGTGCGTGAAAGGGTTAAATTAAAAACTTCTCACCCTTCCAGTAAACTACTAAGACCTACTCAAATAAAAGATACAATCCCTAAATCCAGGGTTCATCTGGAGAAGTACGAAGAATAAATTGTGTCTTATGTGGAGGGGGAACATCCCCCATCCACATGTAAATCTGTTCAGATTGTTCCACGAGAGTTGAAAGGTTTAATGACCCTTTGGGTAATTGCCTAACCTGTCTCCGTGGTAAACATGCTTCAAATGCATGCCATATAAACTTAAGAACTTGTCGGAAATGTAAACAATCTTTTCATAACATCGCTCTTTTTGTCCTAACAGTGATATTAACTCAGACCCTACAGCAGTTAGAATGGCAGTCACTAATAAAAGTAGTTAAAGCAGCTGTTCCTACTGCAGAATTGAAGGTGACCCACAGTGGCCATTCAGTCATTGTAAAGACAATGTTTGACAGGGGTGCACAACGATCCTTCATAAGTAGGGAGATGGTTGAATTAGTACAACTACCCAAAATTTAAATAAAGTGAATCTAGCCATATCAGGTTTCTGGCAAATAAAGAGGCTAAAAACCTTTGCATAGTTCAACCCCTAGCTAGTCCAATTATGAAATATAAATGTAGGGTTTGCTGCTGTAGTAGTAAATAATTTGGTATTAGTTTAACTTTTAAAGGGGACTAAAGACACAGCTGAAATGCTGAGGGATAATGGTGTTAACTAGTTAGTAATATCTTCGAGGACGTTGTGGTCCCTTCCAATTAATTTTAGGCGTGATTATTTTGGGCGTTACCTATGGAAGGTCATCAAAGACATAACGTCTCTATGTTCACCAGTGCTGGTGGTAAGGTAATAATGGGACCTATCCCACATACTCATCATGCCGAACAAGAGGAGAGTATTCCTAGTTATGCAAAACCCCCAAATTAATTACCGGAATTGGAACCACTTTCTTCCCCACATCAATTAGTGAGGTATTAGAGGAAAGGGGAATTCCAGTTCATAATGAATAAAATTGCCACTAAAAAAAATCCTAATAATAATGTGTCGCGGGGAAAGTAATACCCTCAAATTAAACACAGTATTAGGGTTTTAAAAAAGGCCCTACCTGGCTGAAAGAGTGAAATAATAGCTAAACAGGTTTCCACTCGCCAAACATATCTGTAGATATAATAAAGTAACCTGAATTGATCCAGATCCTGTGATCATAGGAAAAGTTCTCCTTATTGAGCAAACTTTTGAAGACTACAAATTACTTTTCAAATTTATAAAAGGGATAGTCTGATCCTTTGAAGTTTGGGTCAGAACAATACAAAAGCGGGTTATTCCTGAGGAATATCAGCTCCTGGCCTCAGCCAGCCCCCATGGGAAAACAAATTTGACCAAATTATTAGGTCTGTACCTAGATCATGAGGGTATAATTAGGTGTCGGGACAAAATTTTGGGAAAGCTGCTCTTCCAATACCACCTGCCATCCCATATTTATTTTCAAACGCCATCATCTTACTAATTGTTGGGGACGAATATCATAGGAACTCATTACATGGTGGAATGGCTACAATATTAGCCGATATTAGGAGTAAATTTTGGATACATCATGGTAGACAGGCAGTCAAATATTACCTCAAACTTCATAAAAAATTTAATAGATCTGAAGGTAGACTAGTTTGCCTTTTAGGCCCCCTGAACTTCCCGCTGATAAAAAGCTCCTAAAACCATTTGAGGTCAATGGTGATGACTATACTGGGGATATTATAATTTCAGGAGATAGTTCTCCCCCGATCAAGTATATGTCTGCATATTCACTTGTACCTGTATCAGGGCTATACATTTCAAAATAGTCAAAAACCAAAGTGCCAAACCTCTATTTAAATGTTCCCGGGGCTATGTGGCCTGGGGTGATGTCACTTGAAGTGGAACTTCAGTTTTCGCGGGCCCACAGTTGTGGAAATTATCCCCCAAACACCTATTAATAATTGGGAGAGTGGTGGTTTTGTTTCCCCCCCCCCTTGTGAGGGAGGTATTGTCCGCTCATCATAGGGGAGCGTAGGGAATTATATATAATAATTTATAAAGGTAATGGGTATTACTTAAGGGAAAATTTAAATAAACGATAAGTACTGGGATAGGATAATTGAACATTCCCATTAGTATTAAGCATTTACACCTTAAATAATTAGCAAACCCTTTTTTTGAAGCGCGGTCATTGGCTACCGTCATCAGATTTATCGCCACCAACGATTTGACATGTAGGTAGGCACCAGACGGCCGATGCCCGCCGCCCACCGTGATATTTAGTACACTCCTAACCCTCGAGAGAACAACATCTCTTATGACAAAATATACGTACTTTTATAAGTATAAGCTCACTCCAGACCTTCCCGTTAATAACACCTTCACTGTGCTTCTCTGATTATAATGAGGAGATTTGTACATAAAGTCATTTTGTACATATAATGTTAAATCATAGGATGTGTTAAATAAAGACACACTGATAAAATCCTGCTGCGTCGTGGATAACTGGGTTTGAAAACCCGCCACGCCG
Organism: Chionoecetes opilio; assembly: GCA_016584305.1. Taxonomy (NCBI): domain Eukaryota; kingdom Metazoa; phylum Arthropoda; class Malacostraca; order Decapoda; family Majidae; genus Chionoecetes; species Chionoecetes opilio. The sequence goes on along the minus strand of JACEEZ010020347.1, from coordinate 25,371 downwards.
ATAACACCACTCTCCGCCTCCGCCCTTCACCGGCGGCCTCGATCACGCTGACCACTTCGGGTAACAAGACATTGCAGTATTGGGTAAGCCTACAACCAATTCAACCCTACTATCCACATATAAGAATCCTAGTTAGTTGACTAGTTGGGGTATTGTGTCGGGGTGAGATATACAATGGATTTTGTATAGGGAAGATCTCAAATAATAAATATGTGCTTTTAGCATACATTTCTACAATTCTTTCTAAGCAAGCTAAGATGAAAGGATATATAGATTTTACAAGCAAAAAGAGGATTAGGCCTACTCATTGATAAATATGCGCCTAGACTTTAACCTCAATGTGATAGGAACATAATCTCGGAACATGAAAAAAAAAATGTATTTGTCCAATTCATAAAAAAACTAAAACGTTGACTGAGAAGCGGCACCTCAGCTAACGCTTCTAAATCTTCGAGATACATACCCAAACTACCTTCATAAATTGCACCAACGAAACTACAAAAATGCAAGTATACATTTTAGCCGCCAGAACGGGATTACGTCATAACCTAACGCCAGTGCAACAAGACACGTTGTCCAACGTCCCCCACCCCCCACCCACATAGCAGATGAGATATATTCTCAGCAAGTATATCGAAGGTAGGAATGGGTTATTGGTAGGCTTTAACAAGCTTCAGTAATGTAGTCAGCGAGAGGAAGAGGAAGTAGAAAGTTTCGTGTAGCAAAGTCTCGTGAGAGATAGGGGGGAGGGAGGAGGAAAAAATCCAGTTTTCATGCCACTTGACAATATATCTAGTTATGCCGAGAAACTTTTATTTCTTAAGTAAACGCTTTTAAGGGATTTTGTCAAACCCTTACTGAAACTCAAACTAGTTAAGTATTGTTTTCATCTCGCCAAACTTGCAGTAATCGTCATTAAAAAGTGTCGAGCAAATTAATAAGCAGGAATGCTTAATACGAAAGCCGTACTGGAAGTTTCTGATAATAATATTTTCATCTAAGAGATTTACAACCTTGCTTCGTATTATAGTTGCATTCATTTACATACATGAGCAAAGTAATCTTTTAATTTTTCAGCCATTTCAGCTTATTTATTAGTATATATTTCGTTTCCAATGCAAAGTTCGCTGTTCTATGTTCGCTGTGATAGTTTTTTTCTAACGCGTGTAAACTGCTATTCCCACGTGTTTCTCATTTTTTCTGTTATATCCAAAGCTGGCTATATCACATACGTACGTAATGACATAACTTGCTCTCATGCTCTCGTGCTCACGGTCTCATAATTTTCTACCATCTGGCTTTGACTTCAATGTCACTCGCTTACTGGATATATCTGCGCTGTACAATACATATATTACCTAACTACTCTGACTATGTAAAGTTGTTCGACTATTGATTTTGACTTCCGAAGTTGAGCACACCTTAACACATTTTTCTTTAGTCCATCTTCAGTTCCATCTTCATCCTTGATGATTTTAACCTTTCACTGCTAAGCGCGTCTATAGACGTTCACCATCAGCTTTGACTATCATCCTCTTTCACTGACCAACCTGATGAAAAAAAGTTCAACTTTGCAATGATGCTATCCTTCATGAACGAGAGCAAGTGGTTCAAAACTTTACCCGTATTTCCGACCGCATTGGAGACATGCCTAGTATTCCAAAACATTTCCTGACTTCCAACCCTTCTGCTTACTCTGTATAACTACTTTTACCCATGGGCTCCTCCAATTGCATTTTGTTCCGTAAAAATGTCATATTATTCCATTGCCTCTTCGGGAACCACGTAAACAGAGGGGCTATGATTACAACTCAGCTAAGTGAGTGGATCTGAGGCAGCACTACTTGATTTTACGTAAAAACTATTATTTCTTTCGTGTCAGAGATCCATCTTTTTGTACTGAGCGCATAACTGAGGCCACTGCCTCTAATACAGGGGCAAACATTACACACTTTTTGTAATCCCAATCCAAAAGTATATTCTGGTTTAGCTGTTTGTATTCGTGCTGTCAAGGATAGAAAGACGGCTCACATATATAAACGTAGCCATCCATATCCTGAAATTCAACAACATCCTTTATCTATGTCTGTCCAAATAAATATACAAGTTATTCTTCAATCGCAAAAATCTGATCAAGCACAGAAAGTACAGTAAATTA
>JACEEZ010020347.1:0-10693 GCA_016584305.1 Chionoecetes opilio | reverse complement strand
AACCCGGGAGTTATCTATCCCACTCAGAGCCCGAAAGATCGTGAAGCAGTGACAAGGCTGCGGGCATGTGGGGCAGCAGCAGGACGGGTTCATCCGGCTCGGCCCCACGGGAGACCATGCCCTGCTTCAGGTCTAAAAGGCATGATGGACACGTTCTAGCACGTAGATCTGTGACACTGTGATGTTAGTGCCTGATGAACCAACTGATCAGAAAGAGCTTACCACGCTAGTTATTTGGAACTCATATTGGTGCATGATGCAATAAACAGGACGAACCGGACACTGCGTACTCCTTTAAGCATTATTCGATAAGGGTGCAATATAAAAGTGCGATTTTGCATAGTAAGAATTGCTCAAATGCAAAAATGGAATCAGATAAAATCGTCTTAGAATTCAATTTTACATAGGAAATTGGCATGCCAAAGTTGAGAAAAAGAATGTTTGTTATACGGCGTACCCTACCAGTGCTCAGTGGGATCATTGGCACTGCACCTTCGGTAGTTTCGTACAGTCCATCTCTCCTGCACCTGACAAGCTGAGGCTGATAATCAACTACATATCTCCAGATGCTTACTCCCACATCGCTGACTACCAGAGGTACGAAGGCGCCATCAAGATTTTGAAGACTGTATACGTGAAACCCAAAAACATCATCTTCGCCAGGCACCAGTTTGCTACTCGCAAGCAACAAACAAGTGAGTCTATCGACACTTATCTCCAGTCACTTAAGCCTCTGTCTAAGGAATGTGAATTCAAGGCGGTAACATCTGAGACTTACAGTCAAGAAGCAATTCGTGACGCCTTCATCACTGGTCTCGCCTCTCCTGTCATCCACCAACGGCTGCTAGAGAAAGAGTGTCTGTCTCTCAATGAAGCCATTCAACTTGCTCGGAGCCTCGACACTGCTCAACGTAACGCTGAGGTGTACTCGCTACCTGCTGCATCTGGGAACCTGACTGCTGCTCCTGCTGAGACTACTACTTCCAGAGTTTACCCTGCTACCACGGAAACTAGTGCTGCCGTCTCCTCTTTCACAACCTGCTTCTTCTGCGGTGGGAATCGTCATCCCCGGTTCCGCTGTCCTGTCCGAACTGCGGCGTGCCGTAAGTATGGAAAGTCAGGACATTATGCCAATGTTTGTAGATCTGGCGATGCTGGGAGATCAAGAACAAACACCTCCACTTCTGCTGCTGCTCTGGGATCTGCAAGGACGATTACCTCACCGCTAGATGACCGTTCTGGCCTGCCTTGTGAACACTGCGCCCCGCCCCCTGACGCCGCTTATCCAGTTTTAGCAGCTGCTGCTACTCCTCGATGTTCTACTATACCTGTGAGTGTCAATGAACTTACAGTGAACTCTCTCATTGATACTGGAAGTACTATTAGCTTTATCCACCCTGAGGTTGTACGCTGCTTAGACATACCTGTGTATGCTTCAAAAGCTCATATTACACTTGCTGGTTCTCAACTTTCTACAACTCAGGGACACTGTTTTGTTAATCTGACTGTAGGAAACAATGTTTATCCTAACTTCAAACTTTCAGTACCTCCTCAACTGTGCTCTAAGATAATTTTGGGTCAAAACTTCATGGATCAACACCAGGCTGTGGAATTTTCTTTAAATGACTCATTACCCAAGTTAACTATATGTGGTTTGGCTACTATGACAATAGATCCACCTTCACTGTTCCCTAATCTGACTTCTGATATTAGACCCATTTCTTCAGCAACTCGGAAGTTTTCTAAATCAGATGAATCTTTCATTCATGATGAAGTGCAGTATTTTTTCAGAGAGGGCATAATAGAAAAGAGCCAGTATCCCTGGAGAGCTCAAGTATTGGTAACTAGTGATGAACGGCGAATGGTTCTTGACTATTCACAGACCATAAATCGCTTTACGCTACTGGACGCTTTCCCCATACCTCGTATTCATGACTTAGTTTATAAGCTAGCCAAGTACAGGGTATTCAGCAAACTCGATCTGAAAAGTGCATATTACCAAGTCCCTCTCATGGAAAACGAGAAACAGTTCACTGCTTTTGAATCTGATGGGCAGTTATTTAATTTCACAAGAGTCCCCTTTGGATTGACTAACTCTGTTGTTGTCTTTCAGCGTGTTATGAACTCTATCATTGCTGATAATAGTTTGGTAGCCACCTTTGCTTAGATAGATGACGTCATTGTATGTGGGGATGATGAAGAGGATCATGATCTCAACCTTCAGCGTTTTAAAGAGGTAGCTTCAAAGTACAATCTCACTTTGAATATGAAGAAGTGTCTTTACGGTCTGAGAGAAATTACTTATCTTGGATATTCTATCTCTAACCCCTTCACTGCGGCTGGTACAAATACGGTCTCTCAGCTATTTAAGGGTTCGCTGCGGCTGGTACATATATGGTTTCTGTATTTAAACTGCGCGCTCAATGATATTATGGGTAAATATTCGTTGTGATAGGCTTGTATGGGAACAGTGTCAAGCGTTGCGATATAATAGAACCTCTTTTTCTGCTTGCGTGAGTTAGTGTGACTAATAAGGTCAAGCGGTACAGTACGACGTGTTGACGCTGCCGCGCCCTCTACTTCAATGGCGAGGCTAAATAGTTAAGATATTCAATATATTCTTGATGGATATAAAACAGAAGTATGAATCAATGAATGAATGCATGAATGAAGCATTTATGTACCAAAATAAGCTGTATTATGTTGAGTAGAAAGTAGTTTCATTGTGCGTCTGGCAGCACGGTCACGGCCCTGTTGCTGCAATTTGACGTAACTCTTCACTTAGCTGGTAGCCTCCACCAAGACCAAACATAGATTTTCTGGTATGGAATGAGCATCCTATTCATTTAGGCACTTTAAAATATGATCAGTAATTATTTTATATTTTAATTAAACCAACGGCACAGGGGGGTAGTCCTATGAATTTGATATCCGCAGTGAAGGGGCTAATGGTTCTCTGTCCCCTGACCCAGACCGCATCAAACCTTTGATTGAAATGCCTGTGCTTAATGACTTCTTCCTCTTTAAAACGAGCACTAAGTCTCTTCTTTTACTATTCAATTTGGATTCCTAACTATTCGAAACGCATCCAACCAATTCTGAACAGCCAATTCTTTCCTCTAAACTTTATTGCAGTGAAATGTTTCGAGTCCATGAAAAGAGAGATTTATGAGGCCTCAGTGGCTGCTTTTGATGAATCTTTGCCACTTCAGATCGAGACTGATGCATCCTCTGTATCCATCGCAGCTACTCTATCCCAGCAAGGACGACCTGTAGCTTTTCTTCTCCAGACCCTGACTAAGTCTGAGAAACTTCAACCTGCTGTAGAGAGGGAGGCAGCTGCCATTATTGAGGCCGTACGTAAGTGGAGACTTTTTGTTATCGGGAGGAAGTTTACTATTCTGACTGACCAGCAAGCAGTATCTTTCATGTTTAATCCCAGTCATTCCTCTAAAATCAAGAATGATAAAATACTGAGATGGCGCCTTGAGCTATCTGAATATCAGTTTTAGCATAAAGTATCGAGCTGGCTCTGATAATGTACCTTGCGACACGCGGTCTCGCGTATGCTCTGTTGCCTCTCAAGCTGGATCTGCCTCACTTGAAGAGATGCATGCCTCTATTTTGTCATCCTGGAGTAACTAGGCTGTACCATTTTGTAAATTAAAAAAACTTGCCTTTTCTTCTCTGGACGATGTAAATCGAGTCTGCTCTCACTGCACTATCTTTTTCAGAACTGAAACCTAGATTCTTCAGACCTCCATCTAATAAAATCGTTCGTGCCATGCAGCCCTTTGATCGTATCTCTATTGACTTCACAGGTCCGAAACCTTCAGTTACCAAGAACAAATACCTGCTTGTAATGATTGACGAAACTCTAGGTTTCCTTTCGCTTTTCCATGTCCTGATATGTCTGCTCAAACTGTTATCTCTTGCTTACTCCAACTATTCTCTATTCTTGGCTGCCCTTCTGCTGTACATTCTGACCCGGAGCACAATTCATGTCTCGTGAAGTATCAAAATTTTTCTTAAGAGTCAGGGTGTTGTTATGACCCACTCCACACCCAAAATCACCCTCAGGCAATGGTCAATGGGGGAGAGAGAGATTGGTACGATTGGAGACTGTGCACTTAGCTCTCCGATCTCTCAAGCTTCCTGATCCTCAGTGGGAACATGTTCTAGGTAGGCCCTTCATTTTTGTCCAATCCTTCTCTGCACTGCCACAATCACAAACTCCCATGAAAGACTGTTTTCCTTCACCAGGAATCTTCTAATGGCTATTCTCTACCATCCTGGCTTCCTCACCTGGGCCTTGTCCTTTGCTGCAGAGTTTGTTAGGCTCTCTAAATCAGATCCCTTGTAGAAAATGTTGACCTCGAGAGTGCTACACTTCACTACGCACTCATACGCCATCCTGATGGAAGAAAAGCTAGGGTTTCAACTAGAGATTTCCTCCTACCCCACCCTAACTCAAATTTCCCCCCCCAGGAGGCGAGTAGTGATAGGGACCAATATGCCTGCTGATACTTCAAGTCCCGATGAGGTTCCCACCTTCCTTTACACAGAGACAACCTTCCCCTGAAGCAGACGACACTACCCCGAAGCCTTCCGCATCGGAAACAAGCTGCCCACCCTAGTGACAGTACATAAAATATCACAACACTCCGACGTTCAACAAGGGTTAAAAAAGTTCCTGATAGTTAGGTTATTAGGGATATCTATGTAAATACTGTGTGTGTGTGTATTTTTAAGGGGGCGGAGAATTTGGGGGATGGTAAGGTTGGATCAACTAGCTTTTAAATTATATTCGATGTGGGGGTATTTTGAAGCCTGGGGTGGTTCGGATACGTATCTGTATCTCTGTTCCATTTCGCTCACTGAGTCAGTTCACCCCAGCTGCTCGCTCTGTACAGACTTTGGGTTTTATTCTCAGTAAAGCCTTAAAATAATCATCTAGACCCATTTTTTTTGTCTATTATGTTTATGTACTAATTCAAAAAACCTAATTTCCCCCAAAAAATCATTGATTTCCAGGCCTTATTTCCATAAAAACACGACTTATGTAAAAAGCGCCCCGAATTATTTTTTTTTCCCTCCACAGGGTTACGAATGTTATTGATGACGTCAGAGGAGGAACGCTCCAATGTAAACATCTGTCTGACCACTGTCGGCAAATGTTATGATGAGCGATTGTAACTTCGGTGTCAGACAGTGAATCTGTCGCTGTGACAGATCTAGAGTACGATGCTCAATGTGAGACCGAAATAAATGACCCTGCTTGCGTATACTATGAGGAAAACGAACCTCAGACCAGAATACGAGGCGGACGAACAGATGTTGCGGCAACAACAACCCCTTACACACAACAGCCCCTTACACACAACAACCCCCTTACACACAACAACCCCTTACACACAACCCCTTTACACACAACAACCCCTTACACACAACAACCCCTTACACAAAACCCCTTACACACAACAACCCCTTATACACACACAACCCCTTACACACAACAACCCCTTACACAACAACAACCCCTTACACACAACGGTGTATCCCCAATGCGGCTGCGGGCCCCATGCGGCCGCCTACGGCAATATAAGTAACTTTTAGGGGGTTATAGTGAGGTTAGGGTAGTAACTTTTAGGGGTTATAGTGAGGTTAGTTAGTAACTTTTTAGGGGGTTTATAGTGAGGTAAGGTTAGTAACTTATAGTGAGGTTAGGTTAGTAACTTATAGTGAGGTTAGGTTAGTAACTTTTAGGGGTTATAGCGAGGTTAGGTTAGTAACTTATGACATATCTTATGTTTAACATATAGTTTATATATGTTAAACATAACGTACAATAAACATATACGTATAACAATAGTTGCTCCGCGCGACTGCCCTCTATATATGTGGATCATACGGCGGCCGCATGGGGACGGCGGCAGCATAGGGTGGTTACCCACACAACAACCCCTTACACACACAACCCTTACACACACAACCCCTTACACACAACAACCCCTTACACACAACAACCCCTTACACACAACAACCCCTTACACACAACAACCCCTTACACACAACAACCCCCTTACACACAACAACCCCTTACACAAACAACCCCTTACACACAACAACCCCTTACACACAACAACCCCATTACACACAACAATTGGTGATAGTGATAGTGGTGACACACAAGCAACACACAGCATCCAGTGAGTGAGTGAGTGAATGTGTGTGTGTGAGTGTATGTGGTGAGTGTGTGTGTGTGTGTGTGGTGTTGTGTGTGTGTGTGTGTGTGTGCGGTGTGTGTGGTGCGTGTGTGTGAGTGTGTGTGGTGAGTGTATCATTACAAATCCTTGCCAATTTCAACTTCCCGTTCCAATCTGCCCTAGTCCGCAGCACTAATCTTTTCAACACATTTAACGTTGTCGTATCATCGGAAACGTGTGCAAACTTTTCTCGAAAGGCACAGCTGTCTTGCTGCACCCATAAAGGACGCATGCATGTGGCATATCGCAAAAAAAATCTATCAGAAATACCCAAAATCTTCAAGTACTATATATATCTCTTGTGTTTACGTACTTCTGATCAGCGCGGGGAGAGGAGCCTCTTCCTCCTCCTACGTCACCGAGCCGTGGTGCATCGTCTGCCAGTTGCCAGCAGCGTTTTCGAAGCTCGGGAATTTACAGATTTTGATTGCTGATTATTAAAAAAAGGCTGACTGGATGCAAAAAGGGTGACAACATATTGTTGATACACTCAATAATGGCTATACTCTAACTACATCAATCAGGAATGATGAAATGGTCTGGACGATTACTTAAGGAAAGGTTAAGGATTTTATCTTTTTCCTACTCACTACAATGGTAATTCTAAAGACTCAGGTGAGCTGATATGAAATGGAATGAAATGGTATGAATGACACTACTGCCTTTGCGTGTGTGACCGCAATAAGACGGTAATAATTTAAGTAAAGCATGTTGGGTGCCATATTTAACTACAGGTGTGTCCTGTGTATCAGCAATGGGGCTTGGGAAATCTTCAACTGTATCTAATCCTCTAGCTACTCGCTTAATTTTGTCGATATATACTGGCTTTGCATGGTACTTATAATGTGCTGTATTGAAATATTATTTCCATACTCAATCAATTGCAATGACCCTGTAAAGTCCTTCAAATGTAAGACCTAACTTTGAAGCTATTTGTAATACCTGAAAATATGCTACATCTCCTATAGCAATTGTTTTTTCTGCCGTGAATTTGCGTTGATATTTATTAATGTCCTCCTTCCACAAATCAATAGCATCAGATACACGTTTGTATATTTTTTTGTAAATCAGCCACTCTAACGTTTACATAATCATCAAAATTGTATATTGGCTGTGGCCTACGCTCTATAAGACTGTAAGGTAGTCTTTTGTCTAGCCCAAAAACAATGACATGTGGTATTTTACAAGTAGCTTTGTGTAAAGAATAGTAATTAAGTGTGTTAGACACTTGGGACATCCTTCATCAAAATGTGTACTGTAAGGTTGAGCTAACGACTTAAGAAGTTGTGCTTGTTAAAATCAGTGCAGAGAAGGAGTAGAAAAATCATAAATGGGATGCTTTACTTTAGCTATGAGAAGAGAATGAAGCTATTAAAATTACACTCGCTCGATAGGTGTAGATAAGGGGTGATCTGATAAAAGATTTGAAGTTGATAAGGGATACAATAATGGAGATATAGGAAAAGTTCTTACGGCTAGTAATCAGGGTAGAACAAGAAATAACGGATTCAAGCTGTAAAAGCGTAGATTTAGTTAAAAAAAAGAAATAGGGAAAAACTGGTTCACAATAGGGGGTAAATGATTGGAATGGACTCAGTAGACAGATAGTTAGTGCGGAGTCATTAGGGAGCTTTAAAAGGAGGCTAGACCATTTCATGGATGGAGATGAAAAATGGATGTAGGTAGTGTTAAGTAACATGAACTGCCTCGTGTAGGTCTCACAGCCTCGTGTAGCTATATTATTTTCGTATGTTTCTTATGTTCTTATATATATCATATATATATATATATATATATATATATTATATATATATATATATATATATGTATATATATATATATAAAATATATATATATATATATGTATATATATATATATATATATATATATATATATATATATATATATATATAAAATATATATATATATTACTATTATATATATATATATATATATATATATTATATATATAAAATATTATATATATATATATATAAATCTAGCTTGTCATATTTTGATTTCATGCATTTCTTGTCTTGTTCTTTTAACAGGAGTTAGCAGTCCGATTCGTTGAGAAAGTAAGCTTCGAGGAACTCTACAATAATATATTGCAGGATCGAGGGGTCTATATAACCTCTTATTCACACGCAGCATATAAAAGGTCCATCAATACATCTCCACAAGAGTCCCAACCATGAGGATAATACAGGTAAATAAAGACGTGGGGAGTAATATAAGGAGAAAAAACAACAACACGTTGTTAACTAGAAATATATATATATATATATATATATATATATATATATATAATATATATATATATATATTATATATATATAATATAATTATATATTATATATATATATATATATATATATATATATATATATATATATATATAAAGATATATATTATATATATATATAAAAAATATAATATATATATATTTTATATATATATATATATATATTTATTATATATATATATATTTTTATATATATATATATATATATATATATATATATATATATATAAATTATAAATAGAAATATATACATATATATATATATATATATATATATATATATATATATATATATATATATATATATATATTATAATATATATATATATAATATATATATATATAGAATATATATAATATATATTATAATATATTAAATATTGAATAAGCAGTATTGAATATTAAAACCAAATATTCGCATTCGCATTCGCATTCGTAATACGGAAAATAGACATTGACATAATAGGTCCATCACTAATATAAGAACATAAATTTAAAAAAAAGTACGGAAGCTACAGAGGCCGTAAGACCTACACGAGGTAGTTCCTGTTACTTAACTCTATCTATATCCACCTCTCTTCCCCATCCTGAAGAGGCCGTGAGACCTACACGAGGTAGTTCCTGTTACTTAACTCTACCTATATCCACCTCTCTTCCCCATCCAGACTCCTTTTAAAGACCCCAATAGACTCCGCATTGACCACCTGATGACTTAGTCCATTCCAATATTCACCACCCTATTTGTGAACCAGTTTCCCCCAATTTCCTTTTTAAATCTACGCTTTTTCCACTTGAATCCGTTATTCTCGCTCTACCCTGTTTACTAACCTTAAGAACTTATTCTACATCGCCTATTGTATCCCTTTATCCGCTTAAAAACTTCTATCAGATCACCCCTTACTCTACGCCTCTCGAGTGAGTGTAATTTAAATAGTTTCAATCTCTTCTCATAACTAAATTTACGCATTCCATGAATCATTTTGGTCATCCTTCTCTGCATTGATTTTAAAAAGGCAATATCCATCCTGTAATACGGAGACCAAAACTGAACCCCATAGTCTAGGTGAGGTCTGACTAGAGCCAAATAAGCTTTAGATTAACCCTCAGCACTTCTACTTGTAACACTCCTGGTAGTAAAACATAACACCCTGTTAGCTCGATTTCTAGCCTCAATACATTGATCTCTAGGACGGAGGTCTGAGCTTACCCGCCCCCCCCGATTTTTCTCACCACTGATCTTTTCATCGATACATTGCGTATGGTGTACCTATTATCAGGATTTTTCCTACCAACTTTCATAAAGCTGCACTTATTAATATTAAATTCCATCTGCCATCTATCTGCCCACTCATTTATTTTATCTAAATATCCTTGCAAAATATTTACATCAGACTGTGATCTAAATAATCCTACCTACCTTAGTATCATCCGCAAACTTGCTGATATCACTACTAATCCCACTATCCAAGTCGTTTATGTAAATCAAAAATAGTAATGGACCCAAACAGTCCCTTGTGGAACCCCACTCGTTACCTGCCCCATTCAGATTTTGAACCATTAATGGTAACCATTTGTTGCCTATTACTACCAAGATCTATTCCAACGAAAAACCCTCCCATCTATTCCATATCCTTATTTAAGAGTCTACCATGGGGCACCTTGTCGAATGCCTTACTAAAGTCCGGGTATAATATATCACAATCCTCATCATTATCTGCTGTTTCATAAACTTTCCTATACAAACTCAATCAATTAGTGAAAAATGGCCTACCTTCGGTGAACCCCCTGTTGTGAATCATTTACCAAACTATGCTTTTCAAGATGCCCTATAATTTTTTGCAATAACAGATTCCCAAAAATTTACCTACCACTGGCGTCAGGCTAACGGGTCGATAATTTGACATTAATCCTCCATCTCCCTCTTAAATATGAGAACTACATCTCCTTTCCTCCACATTAAAAGGGAAATTCCCCTATATCAATTGATTTTCTAAAAAATGCCCTAACGCATCACTAACAACCCCTTTGCATTATTTAGTACTCTGGGATACACTTCAATTGGTCCTGGTGACATAAAATGCTTAATTCCGTCTATACCTTGTTAACCATTTCCCTAGTTTA
>JACEEZ010020346.1:0-10365 GCA_016584305.1 Chionoecetes opilio | reverse complement strand
TATTTAATTTCAATCATCAAAACAGAAATTTTCCTCCACTCCTCATCCTGTTATAGTTAGAGAGGGGGTTATTTTTTTTAAGCCAGTAAAAAATTAGCCATATCGAACGCGGGGAGCTTAATTCATTTAGCTTTAGAAGCACCAGAATCACGGGGGTTAAGTCCCCTTGGGGGTATTCTCGCCCTTAAAAGGGATTGATAAATTTTTTTGGGGTAGAGTGTGGGTGTGATTTATTGGTGTTTTTTTAACAAAAGCTAATGGAAAGTTTCCGGGGCCCCAAAGATGGGAGCTGTTGGTGGCTTTTGGCCCAAAAAGGGTCCCAAGTTGCATGTGTGGACTGAGCGTATACGCCACCGTGTGAGGCGCGGGTGAGAAGGGAAACAAAAAAAAGGGGGAAGGGAATTTGGACGTGTGATAGACTCTTAGGATAGAATAACGACTTAGCCTATGTGTGCGTATCTTTAGTGGGGTACAGTGCGACAAAGTTCCCCAGGATAAAGCTACTTGGGTAAAAAACCTTGAGCACTATTTTGCGTACGTTAGGGGGGAACAGTGCGACGAAGTTCCCAAAAGAGAAAACAACACATTAGGATAGAATAAGACTTAAGCATACGTGTGCGTATCGTTGGAATAGGAATACACAAAAACCTAAATTTCCCGGATAGGGTTTTTTCCGGGAAAAAAATCCGAGCCCCGGGGATTGCGCCCCCAGATTTTTTTTTTTTTTTTTTTTTTTTTTTTTACTTTAAAATGCCGGGTCCTGTTGAAAATTGGAAAAAGTTGTCCGGGGTCCGAGGGCTTTTGGGTCTCGTTATAATTTGCTCCTATCCGGGGTGTATCGGGGCGGGTTTGGGTGGGGTTTCCCCCTCCCCGCCACCGACATGCCCGGGTTTAGGGGGGATTTGCGGGGCCGGGTCGCCCCGGCTTAATACCAGCACATTTCCAGCCCCTCGGGATAAACATCTCTTTTAAAAATATTACGGTTTTATATATATACACCCCCCAGACCCTTGGGGAGTAACATCTCTTACAAATATCGTGCTTGTATAATGAGTACCATTCGCCCCCAGGGGAATAACATCTCTTTTTAAATCGTTTTATTATATATTATATATTATATATATATAATATAATTATATTATATATATATATTATAATTTTATATAATATTTTTTTTTTTTTTTTGTGCCTATACCGCCTGTAGGCAGTGGTGACCCGGGCTCGGAGGTAGACTCGGGGTTCACTTAGGGCTCTGATGGTTGGTCCTCGCCCGTGGTGGCGAGGCAGGGATTCTTATAGTGACCCTTGATTAGAGGCTCATGCCGTCCTCTTTTCCCCATGCACTCGAAATCAAAGGGAAATTACTTTGAGAAAATTTGTACATAGGCTTTTTTTGTACATATAAGTTTTAAAAAAACAATAGGACTTTTAAAATTGACACAGTGTATCTCGCCCCCCGCGTTGGAAAACTGGGTTATGAAAACCCCCTGACGCCGATAACAAAAAACGCCTCCGCCTCCCCCCTTCCCGGGCGCCTAAATCACGCACGACCACTTCGAATAACAAACATTGCAGTATTGATACCTTCAAAAAATTAAACCCATATCCACCGTAAGTACCCTAGTTTTTGACTTTTGGGTTTTGTGTCGGGATGAGATAAAAAATGGGTTTCTATACGAAAGATCTCAAAAAAAAAAAATTGTTTTTGTGACATAAATTTCCACAAAGGGGTGCCCCAAAGGAGGAATTTGGTGTTATGTACTCGAGTGGTTCGATTGTGGGGCGAAATTATGAGCCTTCAAAAACAGGGGTTGAAAGGATGAAGGCGGGTTTTTCGGGGCGTCAGGGAACGACCCAAACCCGGGTGATTATAACCCGTAAAGTATATTGCCTTTTTCTAGTTATTTGTGGGGTTGAAATTATATTGCCTTGCACGGTCTTTAAAGACGGGCGGCACTACCCCACTTAGGTTTAAAAAATTAATTATAAAACTAAAAATTTTAATGTGACGAAATATGCTTTAATATTTTATTTATTAGTTTTTAACTTAATCAGGGCAAAGTTTGCCAAGTATTCATTTTGGCAAAATTTAGCAATCTCCACGAATATAAAAAAGTGGACGAGAAATTAAGACAATACCTTTGTTTAAATTTTAATTTTAAAGCAGGTCTACCACTGTTAAAATGAGCAAGGGCAAAATAAGGGGGTTTACTTGCTTTGAATTAAATTAAAAACTGGGGATAACGAAATGTTTCACCAATGTGTATAAATTATAACAAAAAACGTTAAAAGTATCTCGAAAAAGAAAATTTTGAATATGGGGATTATTTGGTGTGCTCTATTCCATAAACAGTAAATTTTCTTTAACCCAAAATTTGCAAGAGCGGAAACCCCTCCACGGGGAATAAATTTTTGTTCACCTAAGGTATCAGCTTATCAGCCACCCTTAATTTAAAATCCCTCGTTATTTTGTTTTTACCCCGCGCCTTTTTAAATTTCCCAAATAAAACTCCTGAAATTAAGATTCAAATTTCTCAGCCTACCAAAAAACCCCTTAGACCTACTAAAAAAAAAGATACCCCCTAAATCCGGCTATTCTAGTGAAGTCGAAAAATAATTGTGCCCTTAAATTGGGGGGAACATCCCCCCCCCCAATGAAATTAATTTTCAGTTTGTTCCCGAGAGTTAAAAGGGTTGATGAGCCTTGGTAATTCCAACCTGTATCCGTGGAAAACATGCTTAAAAAGCTGCCCTAAAAATTTAAAACATGTAAAAAATGTAAAAAATCTGTTCATAACATACTCTTTGTCCAAAACAGTGATTAAACTCAACCCACAGATTTAAAAAAGGGAGTCACTATAAGATAGTTCAGCAGCTTTTCCCTACCCCAGAATTAAAGGGTGACCAAATGGAAAATCAGTTATTGTAAAAAACAATTTTTGACAGTGGTGCCAACGACCCTTTCATAATGGAGTATTAAATTTATTACAATTTACCCAAAAACCATGGTCGACCCCAAAAAGGGTTTTTCTGAGTTCTTGTGTGGGGGTTGGAAAAGCATTTCGCTGCTTTTTAAAAAATGGCTTTGTTTTTTCTCTAGCACGTATATTTTTTTTAAATTGGGCATTTTAAAATTTTTTAATAGCTATTTAATTATATACGTATATATATTATATAATTAATCGAAAACCCCCCTACTTTAAATAATTTACTCGAATTTAATTCGGGTGGTGCCTGCGGCTTTATTGGGACCTTATTACATATCGGGCAAAAAATATACTTAAAATTTTGTTCTAAAATATATCCGAAAATGTGCACATCTTGGAAATATCCGAAAATTGCCCAAAACACGTAATTTTGACTTTTATTATTTTTATATATATATTATAATAATATATATTATATATATTTTTTATATATATATATAATTTTAATATTATATTATATAAAAAATATTTATATATATATTATATATAATATATATATATATTTTTTATAATTTTATTTTGGACACACTTTGAGATTTTTTTTTAGAGAAAAAATCGCTATTTGAAAAAAAAAGTCGATCTAACTGTTTTTTTCAGAAAAACGTCAAATCTCAAATTGTTTAAATAACATTTCAAACTAACCCAACCACAAACAAATCCCTAGTACTCAAAATGTTCGAGTTTGCTTTTCGTTTGTGGCACACTTTCACGTTGTACCCAGCAATATCCCCTATCTGTTGGGACTGAAACTCCTTGGGGATCGGGTTTCCGGGGCAATGTCCTGGGGTTTGGGAAAAGTTCCCCCTGCTCATCACTGGGGCCGGCAAATTCGTTGGGAAGAAATCAAAATGTGAATGGAAAAAAAGTGGATTTTGGTGCATCCAGCCCCCGCGCAGGTAACTCTTCACATGTCTTTACAGTTCCTCATAATCGTGCTCCCCCCATTACTAGGGGTATTCTTTATACGCCAAAAGCTCTTCCAAGCCTTTTTTCCCGGGCATTTTGGCTCTTTACAAAGTCATCATCTTTAGTATTGACGAAATTTAGGCCATTGAAAAAAACCCCCTTTCTTTGGGTTCAGATACAGTGCTTCAAACTTTGCTAACAAAAACGAAAGCACCCCCATTTTGACCATGGCCCTTTACAAAATTTTCATTAACCCAAGTTTCAGATGCAAAGGACAATGGTACACCCTTTTTACTGTCAACAAGAGTTTTTAATACGTTTTTAACCGCCAGGTGAGCTTTCGGTCTGCTGGCCATTCCTTTTGTTGTAATGTTTTTCTGTCCCCTCAGAGTCCCAAAACGAAGAACCAGTGCTTAGTGTAACCCAAGGAGTCCAAAGCAAGGGATTACCTTCAGGTCCCCCCCCCAGATTCCCCGATGTTCTTCATATTTAACAGATAACAAAGTCTATAGTTCATAAATTTCACTCATTTATGGGCCCTGGCAATTGGAACACCGAAGCTTTTTCCCTTTTTGCGAAAAACGGGCCTTTTGGGGGTGTTTTTTTTTCCCGAATCTATGAACAGCCGCCCTCACTCTTATCATAATGTGAGACTCACAAGTTTTCCATGAGGGGGTCAACTCAAAACATAACAGACTTGTGTTCCCTCTTGAAGAAGCTTGAAGTTCTTATGTCTACGACAAACGTGGGTGATGAGAACCCTTCTTGTGCAAATTCCCTTCCTTGAGCGGGCCAAAGGGCTTCAATTTTTTCTCCTTGGGGAATCTAGGTCCCCCAGCAAGGTCATGTAGATTTCCTGACGGATAATTTGGGGTCCTGTTTTCTGCCTTTTTTTGAAAGTCTGTATCCATGGGATTATCCTCCTCGTTCGAATCTGATTTACTTATAGCACTTCAAATTTGGAAAAATTTGGGAAATGGGGGATCAGGCCATGTGGCCAGGCCTGATGGAGAAGGTACGTCAGGATCCCCGATTTTTTTGCCGCTTTTTACTGAAATCCTTTGATGTTAGGAGGCAGAAGTACGTCAGTACTGTGATCCTTTTTTTCAAAGCCAAAACCCTTGGGATGCCGAAGCCATGCCTGATGGCCTTTGCCCGCATCCATTTATTAAGTGGTTCACACGGGGTTTTTATGACGTAGGGGCCCCCCTTCTTTTCTTTTCACCTATACGGGGACTTGAAGTAAAGCAGATACGCTTTAAATTCTTTGTAAAGGGTTTTTTTCAGACTGTGGGGAAAAATTCCACAATGTAAAAAAAACGTCCGATCTTACACAGTTACGGGGGCTCCTCACCCCGGGGACAGGTACTATATACGGTAAAAAAACTAAAATTAGGACTCCACTAAATCAAACTATCATTCTCAAAGAAAAATAAAATTTTAACATATTCATAGTAATGATCAGTAGGGAAAAATGTATACACAGCCTCTAACCCCCCGCCAATATGCAGGCGCACCCCTCCCCCGCTCACGCACAAAACACCGACTCAAAAACACCACTGCCCCAAAAAGGCTTGAGAAAAGAAAAAATTAAGAGTTTAAAAAGAAAAAAAAGGGGAAACCTATTTCGCTTTTTACCCAAAATTTTTTTTTTTTGGGTTTTCTCAAAAACTGGACGTGAAGAGTTTAATTTAAATCAGATTCGATTCGCAGGGGGGATTTTCCTATAAACAGCTTCATTTGCCCGAACCATATCTTTTGATTTTTTTTTTGTCGCCATTAAATTAAAAAGTGAACTTGCCTATCGGGTTTTTTTGCCAATAAGGAGGCTCAAACCTTTAAAAACATAGTTCAACCTCAAAGTCCAATTAGGAGATATAAATGTTGGGTAGCTGCTGTATTAATAAATAATATTGGTATTAGTTTAACTGTTAAAAGACACAGCTGAAATGCAGAGGGATAATGGTGTTAAACTAGTTAGTAATACCTTCGAGGACGTTGATGGTCCCTTTCAATTAATAATAGGCGCTGATTATTTTGGGCGTTACCTAAGGAAGGTCATCAAAAGACATAACGTCTCTATTTTCACCAGTGTGTGGTAAGGTAATAATGGGACCCTTTCCCACTACTCACCAAGCTGAACAAGAGGAGAGTATTCCTAGTCATGCACAACCCCTATTAATTACCAGAATTGGAACCACTTTCTTGCCCACACCAATTAGTGAGGTAGTAGAGGAAAGTGATAATCCAGTTCATAATCAATATATCGCCAATAATGAAAATCTTGATAATAATGTGTCGCGAGGAAATACTACCCTCAAATTGAACACAGGATTATGGTTTAAAGGCCCTACCTGGCTGAAAGAGTGTAATAATAATCCTAAACAGGTTTCCACTCAGCCAGATATATCTGTAGATATAATAAGGGAACCTGAATTGATCCCAGATCCTGTGATAGACTAGAAGGTTTTTCCCTTATTGAGCAAACTAATTAAGACTACTAATTTAGACTTCAAATCCATTAAAAGGGATAGCTCTGATCCTTTGAAGTTTTGGGTCAGAACAATACATAAGCAGGAATTTCATGAGGAGTATCAGCTCTTGGCCTCAGCCAGCCCCCATAGGAACAAATTGACCAAATCATTAGGTCTCTACCGTGATCATGATCCTACCTACTCATGATCCTACCGATCATGAGGGTATAATCAGGTGTCGAGGACGAAATTTGAAAGCTGATCTTCCAAATACCACCTGCAATCCCATACTAATTCCCAAACGCCATCATCTTATTAAATTGTTGATGGATGAATTATCATAGGAACTCTTACAAGGCGGAATGGCTACAATATTAGCCGATATCAGGTGTCAATTTTGGTACAGCATGGTAGACAGGCAGTCAAATATTACCTCAAATCTCTCATTAAATTTAATAGATCTGAGTGTAGACTAGGCGCCTATCTAGGTCCCCCTGAACTTCCCGCTGATAGAGAACTCCTAAAACCATTTGAGGTCAATGGTGATGACTATAGTGGGGATATTATAGTTTCCGGAGATAACTCTCCCCCCAATCAAGTATATGCCCTGCATATTCACCTTTTACCTCTATCAGGCTATACATTTGAAATTTAGTCAAGACCAAAGTGCCGAAACCTCTATAAATGTTTTCCCGGGGCTGTGACCTGGGTGATGTCACTTTAAGCGGAACTTCAGTTTTCCGCCGGCCCCAGTTGTGGAAATTATCCACCAACCACCCACTCAATAATTGGTAGAGTGGTGGTTTTGTCCCCCCCCCCCCTTGTGAGGGAGGTATTGTCTGCTCATCAAAGGGGGAGCGGTAGGTGCAATATATAATTATAATGGTAAATGGTATTAAATTAAGAAATTTTTTAAGGGAAATGATATAAGTACTGGGATAATATAAATGAACATTCCCAGTGGTTATTATTATTATTATTTTTTTTTTTTTACATTTGTGCCCATAGCGCCTGTAGGCAGTGGGGTCCAGGCTCGGATGGTAGTCTCTGGGGTTCACTTGAGGGGTGTGATGGTTGGTCCTCACCCGTGGGGGCGCAGGCAGGATTTTTTATAGTGACGCCTGTGATTAGGGCTCATGCCGTCCCCCTGTGTCCTCCGATGCCTCGCAATCGAAGTAAGGGAGATGGGGAGGGCATGTGGGTGTTCTTAGGGCCGTACTTTTAAAAATTTTTTCGCCAGTGCTGGCGAAAGCGTTCGCCAGGCGCTCCCCGATTTCTTACTTTTAAAAAGCCACGAGCGCTCGCCAGGCGCTGCTCCGCCAGGGTGGTGTAGAATTTTGGTAGCCTGGCGAACGTGAGCCTGGTGAGACGTCCCTCCCCCGGGCGATAAAAATTTTTTGATTCATTTATATTTTTTTACAATATACAAAGCATGTCATGAGTAAAAAACCTATTGCGACGGTAAATATGTGTATGGAAAGTTTTTTCAGGGAAAAACAAGTCATGTATATTATTTTCAAAACACCATCGGGGTTCCACGCAGTGACAGCCCCAGAGACCTCCACCCCGAGGTGAGTGTATTTTGCCTTTTTCGTCCAAATTTTTTTTTTAGGCCCCACTTGCACAATTTTATGATACATTGGATGTTTTGGGAGGCATTTTTACATGAGCATATCGATCAGGGGCCCTTCCCCCCTCATAAGAATCTCAGGAGACGTGATTTATCTTTGTGCTCCGCCCTTAAATTTTGTTTTTCGTGGTATATCGAAAAAATTGGGAATAGTTTTTTTGCACTACCCCCGGTTTGTTTTGGTGATGGCGTCTTTCATTGACTATGTCAGAGGCTTCTGCCCCTCATATATTTACACTGGGAGTCCTTAAAATAGTTGCCCCCGACACGTAAATTATTTTATTTGGAAAAATGTTTACTTTAGGACCAAAATTTCTCTTCATTTTTGGGGTATGGTTTCTGTTCCCTTTAATAGATTCTGAAAAAAATTTCCAGGAGTTTCCGTCGAAATCATATTTGGGGATATAAATGCTTTAGTAGGAAGGGGTGTATAGGAGGGGCGTCATTTTGTTCACAAATTGTTTCGTACACCGTTTTAGACACCAAAAAGTTGTTTCGTATCTATATGAAAACCCTAGTCGTTTCGTACACTCGCTCAGAGTTTAACTTTTCTGAGTTTTGAAAAACATAGTATGGACAAAAACCAAAATCAGTGTACAAAAAAACTAAAAACCTGGGTACGAAAAAACTTGTGTACGAAACCCCCGTAACCTATAGGGGATATGAAAATTTAAAAAACCAAAACCCCACTTTTACACTCAGTAACCTAATCCACTTCTTAAAAATAAATTAAGCCAATCCCCACTTAAAAGCGTCCGCGGAAGGGAAAAAAACAGAGGCCTGCAGGTCACAAAAGAAAGTGAGGGCCCCATAAAAAACTTTCTCTCTCCTCCCATAAATAGCTGTTATATTATATCTCCAGAAAGTAAATTATTTTCTCATTTGGGGAAAATTTCCCGAATCAAAAAGGAAAAAAAAACATATCCCCCAAAGGCCCCTTTACTCACCCTAAAACACGGAGTATTATAAAGCTTTGGGTGCAATAAGGTACATATCACTGTTCATATTCTTTTGCTGAAAATGCACCAAAAATGAAATATATGGCCTTTTTTGGGGCCAAAATTTATCAAAACACGGCGGAACGGCTGTGATTGGTTTGACGTTAATGCAGACTCAGTCTCGCCTGATCACCCTGATCGGCTTGTTTTGGCTCACAAACCGAATTTTATAGTTTTTTTACTAACCTAAAAACTTGCATTACCCTTAAACCGCAAGATGACCAGATCCCCCTTAAAGTGATGTGGGGTATTCATTTGTTTGTGAATTGTAATTTGTAGTTTAAGGAAAAAGGGGAAAACAGAGCAAAGTGGCCCGTGACCCCAGACAATGATAAATTTGGATGGGCTTTCCCTTATGGGAGCTTAAAATCCTGCAATGACATGTCACTGACAGATAGCAACTCTAGGGGAACGGTAAAAAATTATGGTTAGTAAAGGTTGTAGTGGGGTAGAGTGACGAAGGTGTATGTTTTGCTTAGTGGGAAAGAAAGCCATCTTCTACCTGTTCCTCTATGATTCGTCACGTCTAGCTTTACATGTAATTGCAGGTTTATTTAAGTCCCCATAAGGATGCCGGCCAGAAGTCATCACTTGTCGGGGGTCACGGGCCAATTTTCTCGTCTATCCACTTTTTCCTTATTTAAATAAACTTACATATTCACAAAAACAGTGAATACCTACTACATCACTTTAAGGAGGTTATGGTCATCTTTTGGTAGTAGGGGTTAATGCAAATTGGGGTATTATAGGTATACTAATATAGCGGCCGCTTCAAGCTGTTTTTCTTGTTGTCTAAAATAGTGACGTCACAAAATGGGCCAGCGTTTAGAGCGTATCTTTTTCCCGTACTTAATTGGCTGTAACAAAATATGTTCACATAGAAAAATCAACATCATGCCCAAACTTTATGAGGGTTGAAGATTCAAATCAATCCCTTTCCTCAAAAGAGTAAAAGGGTCATTGTTAGGAACTTGGTCCTAGTTAAAAATATAATACCTTTTATTTATTTGGTTAAACAGATAAATTTAATGAGTTACAAAATTTTGTTACAATTAAAGTAAATATCGTTTCAATCAAAATCACTATTTAACAAAACCTTCCGATATAATGGGGGCCTGGCCCCCCCGGCCCCCCCTTTTCTAGTTCACTAACCTAATTAAAAATTTTTTTATGGGCATTTTTGTTTTTTTAGGACGAAAACTTTGGTAATAGTTTTTTAAAATGTTTGTTTATCTGAGCTTTTTTGGGTGATTATTTTTCTGATTTTAAGTCCTTACCATTTTAGATGAATTAGATTTTTAAGTTTCATATTTATTTTCCGATTTGGACCCGCTAGATTTTTGGGGGATAGAAAAAGGGGATCCCTTGGG
>JACEEZ010020345.1:85000-86974 GCA_016584305.1 Chionoecetes opilio | reverse complement strand
TCTCCCCTTCTCTCTCTCTCTCTCTCTTTTCCCTCTCCTTTTCTCTCTCTCTTTTTTCCCTTTTTTTTTCCTCTTTTTTCTCTCTTTTTTTTTTTTTCCCTCTCTCTCTCTTCTCTCCTCTTTTCTCTCTCTCTCTCTTTCTCCTCTCCCCCTCTCTCTCTCTCCCCTTCTCTCTCTCTTTTCTCTCTCTCTCTCTCTCTCTCTCTCTAAATATATAAAAAAACATCTAAAAACATCAACTTTCATAAACCTTATAATTTTTAGCCAAGGTAAAAAAAAAATGCAAATAAAAAAATACATCACATGAAAACCAATGTGGATGAGCTCGGACGATGTGAAAATGCCAAAGTAAAGTTTAAAATTCCCTTTCGTTAGTTGTGTCAAGGAATTTAAATACAATATATAATTATTACAGACTTGTGCAAAACTATTACTCTCTGAAAAAAATATCTTGACACAACATTTTAACTGACACAAAATACCGCAAATAAAACAACCATTAAACAAAATTAGATAGTAACTGTTTTATCACCGAGAGAGAGAGAGAAAAGAAAAGAGAGAGAGAGAGGGGAGAGGAGAGAGAGAGAAGAGAGAGAGAGATGAGAGGAGAGAAGAGAGAGGAGAGAGAGAAGAGAAAGAAGAAGGAAAAGAAAAGAGAGAGGAAAAGAGGGGAGAGAGAGAGAAAAGGAGAGGAGAGAGAGAGAGAGAGAGAGAGAGAGAGAGAGAAGAGGAGGAGGAGAAGAGAGAGAAAGAGACACAAAGAGAGAGACAGACAAAAAAAGACAGAAAGAGAGAGAGACAGACAAAAAGAGAGACAGAAACAAAGAGAGACAGACACAAAGAGAGACAGACACAAAGAGAGAGACAGACAAAAAAAAGAAGAGAGAGAAAAAAAGAGAGACAGACACAAAGAGACAAAAAAAGACAGAAAGAGAGAGACGGACAAAAAGAGAGAGAGACAGACACAAAGAGACAAAAAAAAGACAAGAGCCCAAAAAAGAAAAGAACAAAAGAAGAAAAAAAGACAGAAAAGAGAGACAGACAAAAAAAAGACAAGAAAGAGAAGAGACAGACACAAAGAGAGACAGACAAAAAAAGGGACAGAAAGAGAGAGAAAAAAAGGACACAAAGAGAGAGAAGAAAAAAAAAGGACAAAAGAGAAAAGAAAAAGAGAGACAAAAAAAGACAAAAGAGAGAGGAGAGAGAAAAGGACAAAAAGGGGAAAACAAAGAGAGACAGACAAAAAAAAAAGAACAAAAGAGAGACAGACAAAAAAGACAGAAAGAGAGAGAGAGAGAGAGACCGACAAAGAGAGAGAGACAGACACATAGAGAGAGACAGACAAAAAAAGACAGAAAGAGAGAGAGAAGACAAAAAGAGAGAAAGACACAAAGAGAGACAGACAAAAAGAGAGAGACAGACACAAAGAGACAGACAAACAAAAAAGAAAGAAAGAGAGAGAGACCGACAAAGAGAGAGAGAGGACAGAGAGAAACAAACACATACACTTCAAATAGTTTGCTAATGACTACAGCCCTTCAGCCGGCCGCAATGACAGGCAAACACAGCCACATCAAAACCTTGCTGATAACGAGCAGGGGAAGAGATAAGAACATAAAGGATACTAGCAATGGTAAAACACAAACCCTTGAAATTATTAAGTGTGGACGAAACTATTTGATAAGAAGACTAAATAAAAAAGAGAAAGAGAGAGAGAAAGAAAAAAAAGAAAGAGAGGATTAAAAATTATAAGGTTTATGAATGTTTATGTTAAGAGATGTTTTTGATATATTTAGGGAGGGAGAGAGGGGGGAGAGAGAGAGAGAGAGAGAGAGAGAGAGAGACGAGAGAGAGAAAAATGAGAGAGAGAGAGAGAGAGACGAGGAGAGAGGAGAGAGAGAGGAGAGAGAGAAGAGAGAGAGAGAGAGAAAAAAGAGAGACAAAGACAGAGACAGAGACAGAATATAGACAACA
>JACEEZ010020345.1:77500-80000 GCA_016584305.1 Chionoecetes opilio | reverse complement strand
ACAATCTATTCGGTAGTTAAGGCGAGGAGCGAAAACAGTGGGAGTGATTAGCTAATTACGGGGAGGGGGAGGGGGGCAGGGGGGGAGGGGGGGGAGGGGGGAGAGGTGTGTGGGCGTATCCGAGGCTACACCTGTCTATTATTTGGGGGTGTCAAGGGGGGGAGGGGGGGCGTAATGACAGTAGGTATGATTGGAGACTACCCACACTTATTCTTTTTTTTTTTTTTTTTTAATATCAGCAACAAAGGTCTCATGGTATTACACAATGGTATATTAGTACTTTATTTTTTTTTTCTTCAATGCCAACTTTTTTTTTACTTTAATACTACTGCTACTACTACTACTACTACACACTACTACTACTACTACTACTACTACTACTACTTACTAATACTATACTACTACTACTACTATACTACTACTAATACTACTATCTACTACTACTACTACTACTACTACGACTACTACTACTATACTAATACTACAAATACTACACTACTATACTACTATACTACTACTATACTACTACTACTACCACTACTACCACAAACTGCTATTACTACTACTACTACCACTACTACTATTACTACTACTACTACTACCACTACTACTACTACTACTATACTATACAAACTAATACTACTACTACTACTACTACTACTACTATTACTACTACTACTACCACTACTACCACTACTGCTATTACTACTACTACTACTACTACCACTACTATTACTACTACTACTACTACTACTACTACTACCACTACTACTACTACTACTACTACTACTACTACTACTACCACCACTACTACTACTATACCACTACTACTACTACACTACCATACTACATACTACTACTATCTACCACTACTACCACTACTATTACTACTAACTACTATACTACAAACTTACATCCCTTCACGCTATTAAGTATATGTAAGTGTATTGTTGTTATGTTAAGTAGTAAAGTGCGGTGGGTAATGGCTGCGGTGCGTGTATTTGTATCTTACGGTTTTTTTTTCATGAAGAGAAATGTTTTGTCGCTGATTTAAAAAAAGAAAAGCTCCTCTGTACGCCTTTATTTTTGGCTTTATATTTTTTTAATCAGTAATAAAAATAGCATTATATTTCAGAATGGTTTTGCTTCACTACTACTAACTCAATTTTTCCTTTTTTTGTTCACAGCAACTAAATTATTATATTACAGAATATTTGACTACTTATTTTTGCTTTTCATATTTTTTTTTTTTTAATCAGCGACAAAAAAGTATCATTGCATTTTATAAAGTTTTATTACTCTTTTTATTTTGCTTTTCTTTTTTTAAATCAGCGACAAAACATTTCTCTTCATGAAAAAAAAAACCGTAAGATACAAATACACGCACCGCAGCCATTACCCACCGCACTTTACTACTTAACATAACAACAATACACTTACATAATACTTAAATAGCGTGAAGGGATGTATAGTAGTAGTAGTAGTAGTAGTAGTAGTAGTAGTAGTAGTAGTAGTAGTAGTAGTAGTAGTAGTAGTAGTAGTAGCAGTAGTAGCAGTAGTAGCAGTAGTAGTAATAGTAGTAGTAATAGTAGTAGTAGCAGTAGTAGTAGCAGTAGTAGTAGTAGTAGTAGTAGTAGTAGTAGTAGCAGTAGTAGTAGTAGTAGTAGTAGTAGTAGTAGTAGCAGTAGTAGCAGTAGTAGTAGTAGTAGTAGTAGTAGTAGTAGTAGTGGTAGTAGTAGTAGTAGTGGTAGTAGTAGTAGTTGTAGTAGTAGAAAAAGTAGTAGTAGTAGTAGTAGTATAGTATAGAAAGTAGTAGTAGTAGAGTGTAGAACAGTAGCGTATAGTAGTACAGTAGTAGTGTGTGGGAGTAGTAGTAGTATGAAAGTAATAGTAGAGCCCCGTGTTAGCCAGGCTTAAATCACCACTGCTTTGCTAGCCTTGTTTAATAAAAAGTATACCCAAGGCCGCATATTTTTTTCTTTTCACTGATGACTTTGACCCAACAGCGCTTATTTTTAAACCTTCTCTTCTCTCTCCTCTCTTCTCCTTCTCTTCCCCTCTTCTCTCCTCTTTCTCTCTCTTCTCTCTCCTTCTCCCTTTTGTTTAATATGCGCTCCCTTTTTTGCTCTTCCCTTTTCTCTCTCTCTCTCTCTCCTCTCTCTTCCTTCTCTCTCTCTTCTCTCCCCTCTCTCTCTCTCTCTCTCTCCCCCCTCCTCAAAGGGAAAGTTAACCATCTTCTTTTGTGAGAAAAAGCATCTAAAAAAATTAGTGAAGAAGATGAAAATGAACCCCAAGGAGTCTATTTAGAGAGAAGGAGAGGGAGGAGGAGAAAAGAGAAGAAGAACGGGGAGAAAAAAGAGAGGGAGAGAGGGAGAGAGAGAAGGAGAGAGACTAATAATGACAGGTTAGTATGTGAATAAAAGAAGGGGGCCCAAATTTTTAAAAAAATTTAAATTACTTCATTTAGTAACGATGGAGGAGGAGGAGGAGGAGAGGGGGG
>JACEEZ010020345.1:52500-67500 GCA_016584305.1 Chionoecetes opilio | reverse complement strand
TAGGGGAATATTAGTAGGGGATATTACTAGGGAAGTATAGCTAGGGGAGTATTAGCTAGGGGAGGTATTAGTAGTCAGGGAGTGAATTAGCTAGGGGAGTATTAGCTAGGGGAGTATAATCTAGCGGGAGTATTAGCATAGGAGTATTAGCTTAGGGGAGTATTATTAGTAGGTGGAGTATAGCTAGGGGAGTATGAGCTAGGGGGACGTATTAGTAGGGGAGTATATCTAGGGGAGTATTATCTAGGGGAGATTTAGCTAGGGGAGTATTGGCTAGGGGAGTATTAGCTAGGAGAGTATTAGCTAGGGGAGTATTAGCTAGGGGAGTATTAGCTAGGGGAGTATTAGCTAGGGGAGTATTAGCTAGGGGAGTATTAGCTAGGGGAGTATTAGCTAGGGGAGTATTAGCTAGGAGAGTATTAGCTAGGGGAGTATTAGCTAGGGGAGTATTAGCTAGGGGAGTATTAGCTAGGGGAGTATTAGCTAGGGGAGTATTAGCTAGGGGAGTATTAGCTAGGGGAGTATTAGCTAGGGGAGTATTAGCTAGGGGAGTATTAGCTAGGGGAGTATTATCTAGGGGAGTATTAGCTAGGGGAGTATTAGCTAGGGGAGTATTAGCTAGGGGAGTATTAGCTAGGGGAGTATTAGCTAGGGGAGTATTAGCTAGGGGAGTATTAGCTAGGGGAGTATTAGCTAGGGGAGTATTAGCTAGGGGAGTATTAGCTAGGGGAGTATTAGCTAGGGGAGTATTAGCTAGGAGGTATTATCTAAGGGGGAGTATTATCAGGGGAGTATTAGCTAGGGGAGTATAGCTAGGGGAGAGTATTAGCTTAGAGGGAGTATTATCTAGGGGAAGATTAGCTAGGGTGCTATAGCTAGGGGCCAGTATTTAGCTAGTGGGAGTATTAGCTAGGGGAGTAACTTAGCAGGAGTAGGTATGATGCTAGGGGAGTATATCTAGGGGAGTATTAGCTAGGGGAAGTATAGTAGGGGAGTATAGATAGGGGAGTATTAGCTAGGGGAGTATTCGCTAGGGGAGTATATCTAGGGGAGTTATTAGATAGGGGAGTTATTAGCTAGGGGAGTATTAGCTAGTGGGGAGTATTATCTAGGGGAGTATTAGATAGGGAGTATTAGCTAGGGAGGAGTATTAGCTAGGGGAGGATTTAGCTAGGGGAGTATTAGTAGGAGAGTACTTGCAGTAGGGGAGTATTAATCCTCCAGGGGAGTGCCACCAGCCTAGGGAATGTAATTAGCTAGGGGGAAGTATTAGATAGGGGTAGTCTTAGCTAGGGGAGTATTAAGCTAGGGGAGATTAGATAGGGGAGTATTGCTAGGGGAGTATGCTAGAGCGTATTTAGCTAGGGGAGTATGTATCTAGGGAGTATTAGCTCGGGGAGTATTATTAGGGGAGTATTAGCTAGCGCGGGAGTATTAGATTAGGTGGGAGTATTAGCTAGGAGAGTTTAGCTAGGGGAGTATGGCTAGGGGATATAGCTAGAGGATTATTAGCTTAGGGGAGTATTAGCTAGGGGTATTAGCTAGGGGAGTATTAGCTAGGGAGTATTAGCTAGGGGAGTATTAGTAGGGGAGTATTAGCTAGGGGGAGTATAGTAGGGAGTAAGTATTTTCGTATGGGAAGTATTAGCTAGGGGCGAGTATTAGATAGGGGCGTATAGCTATAGGGGGTATTAGCTAGGGGAGATAGCTAGTGGGAGTATTAGCTAGGGGAGTATTAGCTAGGGGAGTATATATAGGAGAGTATTAGCTAGGGAGATTAGCTAAGGGGAGTATTAGGCCTAGGGGGATTAGCTAGGGACCCTCCCAGTTTTTTGGTGTGGCGGAGTATTAGCTTAGGGGAGTATTAGCTAGGGGAGTATTAGCTAGGGGAGTATTAGCTAGGGGAGTATTAGCTAGGGGAGTATTAGCTAGGGGAGTATTAGCTAGGGGAGTATTAGCTAGGGGAGTATTAGCTAGGGGAGTATTAGCTAGGGGAGTATTAGCTAGGGGAGTATAGCTAGGGGAGTAGTTAGCTAGGGGAGAAGGAGCTAGGGGAGTATTAGCTAGGGGTAGTATTAGCTAGGGGAGTATTAGCTATGGGGATTAATTAGCTAGGGGGAGTATTAGCTAGGGGAGTATTAGCTAGGGGAGTATAGGCTAGGGGGATTAGTAGATGATCTAGGGGAAGTAGAGATAGGGGGAGAGTATTAGCTAGGGGAGTATTAGCTAGGGGAGTATTAGCTAGGGGAGTATTAGCTAGGGGAGTATTAGCTAGGGGAGTATTATACTGAAATTACTTTTCTTTTTTGTCTCTTAAGATATAATACTAAAAATAACGTTTTTTGTCTCTTTAGATATAATACTAAAAATAACGTTTTTTTGTCTCTTTAGATATAATACTAAAAATAACGTTTTTTTGTCTCTTTAGATATAATACTAAAAATAACGTTTTTTTGTCTCTTTAGATATAATACTAAAAATAACGTTTTTTGTCTCTCTTAGATATAATACTAAAAAAAATAACGTTTTTTGTTATCTAGATATAATACTAAAGAAATAACGTTTTTTGTCTCTTTAGATTATAATAACTAAAAATAAACGTTTTTTGTCTCTTAAGATATAATATAAAAATAACGTTTTTGTCTCTTAGATATGAATACTAAAAATAACGTTTTTTTTATGTTTTTTAGAAGAATAATAAAAAATAAACGTGTTTTGTCTCTTAAGATATAATACTAGAAAAATAACGTTTTTTTTGTCTCTTAAGATATAATACTCAAAAATAACGTTTTTGTCTCTTAAGATATCATACTAAATAACGTTTTTTTTG
The DNA here is from genome assembly GCA_016584305.1 of Chionoecetes opilio. Classification (NCBI taxonomy): domain Eukaryota; kingdom Metazoa; phylum Arthropoda; class Malacostraca; order Decapoda; family Majidae; genus Chionoecetes; species Chionoecetes opilio. The sequence goes on along the minus strand of JACEEZ010020345.1, from coordinate 64,670 downwards.
TTCTTTAGCTATTATTTACTACAAATAACGTTTTTTTGTCTCTTTAGACCTAATACTCAAAAAAAAGTTTTTTTGTCTCTTTAGTATAATACTAAAATAACGTTTTCGTGTCTTATTAAGATATATACTAAAAAACGTTTTTGTCTCTTTAGAATAATAATATAAAAATAAAACGTTTTTGTGCTTCTTTAGATATAATACTAAAAATAACGTTTTTGTCTCTTAGAGATAATACTAAAAAATAACGGTTTTTTTCTCTTTAGATATAATACTACAAAATGACCTGTTTCTTTGTTTCTTAGATATAATACTAAAAAAACGTTTTTTTGTCTCTTTAGAGTTAATAACGTAAAAATAACGTTTTTTGTCTCCTTAAGATATAATACTAAAAATAAGGTTTTGTCTCTTGTAGATATAATACTATAAAAAATACAATTTTTTGTCTCTTAGATATAATACTAAAAATAAAGATTTTTCTGTCTCTTTAGATATAATACTAAAAATAACATTTTTTGTCTCTTTAGATATAATACTAAAAATAACGTTTTTTTGTCTCTTTAGATATAATACTAAAAATAACGTTTTTTGTCTCTTAAGATATAATACTAAAAATAACGTTTTTTGTCTCTTTAGATATAATACTAAAAATAACGTTTTTTGTCTCATTAGATATAATACTAAAAATAACGTTTTTTGTCTCTTAAGATATAATACTAAAAATAACGTTTTTTGTCTCTTAAGATATAATACTAAAAATAACGTTTTTTGTCTCTTTAGATATAATACTAAAAATAACGTTTTTTGTCTCTTTAGATATAATACTAAAAATAACGTTTTTTGTCTCTTTAGATATAATACTAAAAATAACGTTTTTTTGTCTCTTTAGATATAATACTAAAAATAACGTTTTTTGTCTCTTTAGATATAATACTAAAAATAACGTTTTTTGTCTCTTTAGATATAATACTAAAAATAACGTTTTTTGTCTCTTAAGATATAATACTAAAAATAACGTTTTTGTCTATTAGATAAAACTATAAAATAACGTTTTTTTTTCTCTTAGATATAATACTAAAAATAAACGTTTTTTTGTCTCTTTAGATATAATACTAAAAAATACGTTTTTTTTGTCCCATCTTAGATATAATACTAAAAATAACGTTTTTTGTCTCTTAATATAAGACTAAAATAACGTTTTTTTTCTCTTTAATTATAATACAAATAACGTTTTTTGTCTATTAATAAAATATAAAAATAACGTTTTTTGTCTAGTATTATACTAAAAATAACGTTTTTTTGTTTCTTTAGATATAATACTAAAAAAAGTTTTTTGTCTCTTTAGATTAATACTAAAAATACGTTTTTGTCCTTTGAGTTAAAATACTAAAATTAAGTTTTTGGTCCATGATAAAATATCTAAAAAGAAACGTTTTTTTGTCTCTTTAAGATATAATACTAAAAATAACGTTTTTTGTCTCTTTAGATATAATCTAAAATAACGTTTTTTGTCTCCTTTAGATATAATTAAAATACGTTTGTTGTCCCCTTTAATGTTATACAAAAATAACGTTTTTTTTGTCTCTTTATTAAAATAACGTTTTTTGTCTTTAATATAATACTAAAATAACGTTTTTTTGTCTCTTTAATATAATACCTAAAATAACGTTTTTTTGTCCTCTTTAATTTAATACTAAAATAACTTTTTTTTGTCCCCTTTAGATATTTTTCTAAAATACGTTTTTTTGTTCTTTAGATATAATACTAAAAAAAAAGTTTTTTTTTTCTTTTAGATAATCTAAAAATAACTTTTTTTTGTTTCTTTAGATTAATACAAAAAAACGTTTTTTTGCTCTTTAGATATAAACTAAATACGTTTTTTTTTTTCCTTGATAAAATTTTAAAAAAATTTTTTTTCGTTTTTCCCCAAAAACCTTTTTTTTTTTAATTTCCGGCCTTTTAAAAAAAAAAGGGGAAAAAAAATTTTTTTTTTTTTTAAAAAAACTTTTTTTTTCTTTTTTTAAAAAAAAAAGGGGAAAAACAAATTTTTTTTTTAAAAAAAAAAGGGAAAAAAAAAACCCCAATAAAAAAAAATCCCCAAAAACCCGGTTTTTTTTAAAAAAAAAGGGAAAAAAAAAAGGGGAAAAAAAAAAAAAAAAAAAAAAAAAAAAAAAAAAAAAAAAAAAAAAAAAAAAAAATTTTTTTTTTTTTTTTTTTTTTTTTTTTTTTTTTTTTTTTTTTTTTTTTTTTTTTTTTTTTTTTTGCCCTTTGTAAAAAAAAATGGCCCGAAAATAAAAAAATTAACGGTCCTTTGATTTACTAAAAAATTTTTTTGTTTTTTGATAAAAAACAAAAATAATTTTTTTTGGGGCTTTTTTGATATAATTTTAAAAAAGTTTTTTTTTTCTTTTTTAATTTAAAGGAAGAACAGTGGGTTTTAAATGCATTTATTTGGAAACAAAAAGATAAAAACTAAGGAATACATATTTTTTATTAATTTTTTTCGATGATAAATTCCAATACAAGGGGTTTTTTAGGGATTTTTTTTTTAGACAACAAAGAGGAAAGAGAGAGAGAGGAGAGAGAGAAAAAAAAAAAAGGAAAGAGGAGGAAGGAAGAAAAGAGAGAAAGAAAAAAAAAAAGAAAGAAAATTCCACCAAAAAAAGGGTGTTAAAAAATATATGAAAACTTCTTGTTTTTTTCCCCCACTTTTCTGGTGGCTGTTGTCTCTTGTCTTCTGTCTTGCGTCTACCTCCTTTGCGTGTTTTGTCTACTAATTCTGTTGATGTTAATCTTCTGTGCTCTTCTATATCTTTCACCTCCTTCTTCTTTTTCCCTAATTTTTTTTTTTTTTAAGAAATTTTTTCTAAAATCTTTTTTTGCATTTCACAAACATGTCCCAAAACAGGAAAAAAATAATTCCCCCCCCCCTCTGTTATCCGTATCGCGAATAAAATTTCCCCTTTTATTATTCGTTTTTTTTTTTTTTTTGGTATTCTAATTCTATATAGATAGAGCAAAAAAAAGAATAAATTTTTTTGTTAAGGGGTAAACGTGATTAATGATTTTATAGAGTGGGGAAAAACCCCCGCCCCCACACCCAACCAACCCCACCCCAACACCACACACACAAACGCAACCCACCCCCCCCCACCCCCCCAAAATAACCCAAACACCACACACCCCCCCCACCCCCCCCCAACCCACACACCCCCCCCCAAAACCAAACCCCACCCACCCCCCCCACACAACCACCCACCCACCCACACAACAAACGAAAAATCCCCAAAAAAAATAAAAGCCCCAGTAATTTTAAGAATCAAATAAAGAAATTTTTTACCACACCCCCCCAACCACACAAACACACACACACACACAACACACACACACACCCATCCACACACACACCCACACACAAAAAACCACCCCCCCACCCCACCCCACACCCACAAATTAAAATTTATCTCGCATTGGTAAAAAATATATTTTAAAAAAACCTAAAGAAAAAAATAGCCCCAATACTCTAAGTCCTCCAAAGGTGAAAGGTTAGGAAATAAAGCCGAGAAAAAACGATGGGCAGAACATTAGGGTCGTTCCAAAGGCCAAAACTGGGGTTATTCACAAGGGCCGCTGTAAAGACAGAGACAAAAGGTAATGGTTTTTAAAAAAGGGGGGAAATTTTGGGGGATTGAAATGGATTTTTTTGTGGTGGATTTGAATGGTAAGATTTGTGTTGTGTGTGTGTTTAGAGAGAGAGAGAGGGGGGGGAAAGAGAGAGAGAGAGAAGAGAGAAGAGAGAGAAAGAGAAGAGAGAGGAGAAAAGAGAAGAGAGGGGAAGGAGAAAGGGGGAGGGGGGGAGAAGAGGGGGAGAGAGGGGAGAGAGAGAAGAGAGAGGAGAGAGAGAGAGAGGAGAGAGAGAGGAGGAGAGAGAGAGGAGAGAAGGAGGAGAGAGAGAGAGAGATTGCCCGTAAAATGTAGTATCAAAGAATAGCAAACATCTTAATTTATAACATTCCAACTGTCTGTGTGTCGTATGCTCTTCTGTCGTCTGTCTGCTGCTGTCTGCAGCCTGGCTGTGTATTGCTATCATCGTCTTTGCATGTCTATAATCTGGCGTCTGTCACATCTGCTGCACCTGCCTGCCTGTCTGTCTGTCTTCTCGTCTACGCCAGTTTGCTGTTGTCTACTATCTGTGCGTCTGTCTACTATCTGTCTGTCTACCTGCCTGCCTGTCTGTCTATCTGTCTGTCTATCCGCCAGTCTGTGTCTGTTTGTCTATCTATCTGTGCGTCTGTCTACTATCTGACTGTGTATTTGTCTGTATCTCTGCCTGTCAGTCTGTCTGTCCCAAGTGAGCTAACAAGCCTAAGGGAGAGAGAGAGAGAGAGAGAGAAAAGAGAGAGAGAAGAGAGAGAGAGAGAGGGGAGAGAGGAGAGAGAGAAAAGGAGAGGAGAGAGAGAGAGAGAGAGAGAGGAGAGACGAGAGGGGAGAGAAGAGGTGAGAGAGAGAAAAAAAATAAATCAGATCAAAACGTCTATTGTGAATAATGTACACATTATACATAATACATCTATAATTAAGGGTACAAAACAGACAAAGGGGGCGCCGCACCCCCCATGCAGGTTGCATGGGAAGGATTGCCATGCTTAATGAAGTTAGATAGTAAACCTTGTTAATTACATTTAGATATGCATATACAAAAGACTATGTTATGTTACATATATATTTATTAAGTCCTTTATGAGGCATTGGCAAAGTTTGGGTGACTGTTTTTGACTTGGATAAGGTTACATGGTTGTAGATAATAGTGCAGCAGCCCAGCATAGGAGGCATTGGCACAGCTGCCTCTAAAAAAGATAATTTCTTGACATTCCATTACATAATGGCGGAGTGTGTGCTTCTCTTCTGTTTTACACAGGTGACATTTTTTCATATTGATGTTGTCACTGCCAGCTACCTCCCACATGTACTTATACCCTAACCTTAGCCTACTAGAACACACCTGCTGGCGCCTAGTAATTAGTCCATTTTGTATGTAGTGGGGTTGACACCCTTTTGTTAAGTCCATATATGTAGTGAGAGAAACAGACTGACCGAGCATGCTGTCAATATGTCTCTTATTGTACGTTTCCATTTTCGCACACATTTCTGTTTTTAGACGGCCAAGGGACAGAGGGAGCGGAAACCCAACACCATCCTTAGTCGTAGCACTGTTGGCGAGTTCATCTGCACGCTCGTTACCCGCTATCCCACAGTGTGATGGGGACCATATAAAGTTCACAGTTCTGTCCTGACACGTTATCTTATACACAAGTTTAATAATTCTGTTCACGAGGACGGTGTGAAAAAGGGTTCCTGGATGTTATCGACTGTAGGGCAGTCGTGCTGTCAGAGGCAATGATGACGTTCTCCGGCCTCTCGCTTGACTGCTGCCAGAGCCGCTGCTATCCCGAGAAGCTCATTTGGGTCGAGGAGCAGCCATCAGACGTTCGGATGCTTAGCGCCCGGGTTCACCCCGGCTTTCTCTCCTTGTAGTACACGACCCCGGCCCCCGCACGCCCGTCCTCATGCAGCGACCCGTCGGGGGTACAGGATATTGGGACACTCAGGGAGGGCATTCAATTCTACTAAGGAAGTCCTGCCTCATCAGCTCCACATGGTACATTACACTTCTTAACCTTGATGGCAGAATAGGACACATTGAAAACTGGCAGTTCCCAGGGGGGGAGATCAACTGGTTTGTGCTCCCTATCATCCATGTATTTATCAAAATTAAATGAACTGAGCAATTTCCTGACTGATGAGAGCCAAACATTACACTTTTCTTTCCGCTTAGGATTGAAAAGAGCCTCATATAACTGACCATCATCATTAGTATTTAGTGATCTCATAATTTGGAGGGCTGCCATTTGCTGCACTCTATGTGTGAGAGGTGGTAATCCTATCTCGTGTCCTGCACTATCCTGCTGTGTTGATCTTGGGCACCCTAAAATTATCCTAATTGCTGTATTTTGAATGACTTCAAGTGCTTTAGATTTTACTTTGTTAAGACGTGTTAGGGTGCTAGAGTTGTAGTCTATGACTGATCTGATTAAGGAAACATATAGCCTCTTAAGGACGGGGACAGACGACCCCACGTCTCCCCAAGCAACCTTCCTTAGCAACGCTAGTCGAGGCTGACAGATGTGCTTCAGTCTGGTGACTTCGTTGTCTTGTGCTGCAATGCCCAACAAGTACACCCATATACTTGTAGGTGGAGACTTTTTCTAGAATTTTCCCTTGTAGTTTTAAGGAAGCTTTATCCCGATGCCGTTTATACAGCACCTTGCTTTTCCCTGGTGATATGATGAGGCCGATGGAGGTGCACAATCTCCCCAGTGTTCGCAACGCCTTTTTTATGTGTGTTTGTGAGTCAGCTTGTAGCACTATGTCATCAGCATAAACAGTAATAACAACCCCATCAAATTTGAAAGAGCGATGATATTCATAAGTGCGTTGATGAGCATTGGCGAGAGAACAGCCCCTGTGGTGTTCCTAACACCCCCCTGTGGTGTTCCTAACACCCCCCTGTGGTGTTCCTAATTCCACGTGTTCCCACCTGGAGTAAGCCCCCTCAAAGTAGCCTCGACTGTGTCTGTCTGTTAGGTAATCTTGTACTATTCTGATGATGGTCCCCGAGGGCATATTAGATAGTTGGGATAAGATGACACTGGGGTTAGCTCTTATCAAAGGCTCCCTTCAAATCAATAAAAAACATTAAATCGTTTCCTTATGCCAGCAAGGACTCTATGAATGCAGTTTTGTGCGCTCCTGCCAGGAATGAACCCATACAGATTACTGGAGAGCTGGGGTTTGATACTAAAGAGTAGACGATTAAGGACTATTCTTTCAAAGCATTTGCACAGACAAGAGGTGAGAGGTATTGGTCTGAAGGACCCTGGGTTTCCTGGTTTGGGAATAGGGACAATAATAGCTTTTTTCCAGGGTGTTGGTAGGCGTCCCCCGCTCCCTATCATGTTGTAGAGTCGCAGAACAGGATTGCCATCAATCGTCGTAAGGAAGCGAATACCATCGTAGGTGACACCATCCATGCCGGGTGCACTAGAGCTTGCCTTTTCCAGGCTCCTGACGAGCTCCTCTTCGGTGATGGGCATGTTATCGGAGACATTAGGGTCGAGTAAAGCTGCTTCAATCTTTCCAATACGATTCCTGGCGTTGGTGGCGAGAGCACTTGGCACCTGCAGGGGCAGACAGTCATAGGTGGAGGCGTCCGCCCACCCCTGCATGAGTTCGTTGCTCCTCTTTGTTGGGTCAGGGTGGAGGGGCGATGGTGCTTTCTTCCCCTGTACGATTTTGATCTTCCTTGACACTTCAGCAAGTGGCGTTCTGTGATCCATGGATTGTAGAAGGGACGTTCAGTATTTTTCTCTTGCTTTCTTTTTGACATCTTGCACTTGATGCCCCATCCGCTCGAGTATCGTCAGGTTGTTATGAGTGGGGTTGTTCTGCCATTGATGCTTAATTTCTTGTATTGTCTGTCAATCCGCTGAACGGCTTCATCACTGTTATACCATCTCTTCATTTCACTCATTGTGTTCCTCTTTCCATGCCTGACTGTCATATTAATTTTACTCTCCAGTTGGTGTATTATGTCTGTATTGAACTGTTCTGTCGATGAGGCGGTGTAATGTTTATACCAAGTATTCATTTGTTCCCTAATGCGTTGCTCATGTTTCTTCGGAACACACAGTCTCTTTCTGGGCATACTGTGTCTCCTTACTGTGTCAGGGAGAAGGATCTCTCCATACACACCAAAGTGGTCGGATGTCAACGTGTCAACCACCTCACAGTGATGACTCAGTGCAGGGTCATTGATCAGACAGATATAATCAAGCTTGTTCCCCTGTACATGTGTTGGCTCAGGTCCATTGAGAATATTCAGAACATCTTGGTTGTTTTCCATGAAAGAGACAAGCTTTTTCCCATTATTGTTGGAGCGCCCCAGAGGCATTATCTCCAGCTTATAATGGTAGGCATTCAGATCACCCATCAAAAGCTGGGTACCATCAGCGAGTTCATATAACTGGCTGAAGTCAAGCATGTTATCCGTTACATAAACATTTATGATATCAATAAGGATTTTCCCATTTGTATCATATATATTGATTGCTTGTGCTTGACTGTTATCACCCACAAAGGCGTGTTCAATACAGTCCGCTGGGATGTTATTCCTGACATACAGAGCCAGACCTCTGTAGCGACGATGTGCGGCGGGCCTCTGTATGCTGTCCACTGTGAAGAGCTGAAACCCTCTGATCTGTATATTATCATGGGGGGGGGGGGGGATGCGGGGGGGGGGGGGGGGGGGGAGAGAGAGAGAGAGAGCGAGAGGAGAGAGAGAGGAGAGAGAGAGAGAGAGAGAGCGAGAGAGAGAGAGAGAGGAGAGAGAGAGATGAAGAGAGAGAGAGAGAGAGAGAGAGATGAATTGAAGAGAGAGAGAGAGAGAGAGAGAGAGAGAGAGAGAGCCTGTCCCTGTTTGCTCACGCCTCCACGCCTCTCCTTGTTATCGGCGTTGTTATGAGTGTGTGAAGTGACGCAACGTTACGCCCGTCTACACACCGTATTAGACAGGTAAGGATACGAGGTCGTTGGAGATGTTAGGAGGTTGAAGAAACATGATGGAAGGTTGTAGGAGATAGGTTGTAGAAGATGAGGTATGGTCGTACGGTCGTAGATGTTAGGAGGTTGAAGAAACATGATGGAAGGTTGTAGGAGATAGGTTGTAGATGATGGAAGGTTGTAGGAGATAGGTTGTAGAAGATGAGGTATGGTCGTACGGTCGTAGATGTTAGGAGGTTGAAGAAACATGATGGAAGGTTGTAGGAGATAGGTTGTAGAAGATGGAAGGTTGTAGGAGATAGGTTGTAGATGATGGAAGGTTGTAGGAGATAGGTTGTAGAAGATGGAAGGTTGTAGAAGATAGGTTGTAGAAGATGAGGTATGGTCGTACGGTCGTAGATGTTAGGAGGTTGAAGAAACATGATGGAAGGTTGGGAGGAGATAGGTTGTAGATAGGAAGTTGGATAGGTTGTAGAATGATAGGGTGTAGAAGAGGAAAGGGATGGTCGTACGAGATGTTAGGAGGTTGAAGAAACATGGTGGAAGGTTGTAGAAGATAGGTTGTAGATGATAGGTTGTAGAAGATAGGTTGTATATGATAGGTATTGTAGAGATAGGTTTGTTAGGGATAGGTTGTATGATAGGAGTTGTAGAGACTAGGTTTAGATGATGGAAGGTTGTAGGAGATAGGTTGTAGATGATGGAAGGTTGTAGGAGATAGGTTGTAGGAGATAGGAGGTTGTAGAAGATGGAAGGTTGTAGGAGATAGGTTGTAGATGATGGAAGGTTGTAGGAGATAGGTTGTAGATGATGGAAGGTTGTAGGAGATAGGTTGTAGATGATGGAAGGTTGTAGGAGATAGGAGGTTGTAGAAGATGGAAGGTTGTAGGAGATAGGTTGTAGAAGAGGAGGTTGTAGGAGATAGGTTGTGGAGAATTAGAGAAAGGTGTAGGAGATAGGTTGTAAGATGGAAGGGTTGTAGGAAATTATAGGATTGTAGAGATGATGGAAGGTTGTAGGAGATAGGTTGTAGAGATGGAAGGTTGTAGGAAGATAGGTTGTAGATGATGGAAGGTTGTAGGAGGTAGGAGGTTGTAGAAGATGATGGAAGGTTGTAGGAGATAGGTTGTAGAAGATGGAAGGTTGTAGGAGATAGGTTGTAGATGATGGAAGGTTGTAGGAGATAGGTTGTAGATGATGAGGACGGTTGTAGGAGATAGGTTGAGAGATGGGAAGGTTGTAGAAGATAGGTTGTAGATGATGGAGGTTGTAGGAGATAGGTTGTAGATGATGGAAGGTTGTAGAAGATAGGTTGTAGATGATGGAAGGTTGTAGGAGATAGGTTGTAGATGATGGAAGGTTGTAGAAGATAGGTTGTAGATGATGGAAGGTTGTAGAAGATAGGTTGTAGATGATGGAAGGTTGTAGAAGATAGGTTGTAGATGATGGAAGGTTGTAGAAGATAGGTTGTAGGAGATAGGTTGTAGAAGATAGGAGGTTGTAGATGATAGGTTGTAGATGATGGAAGGTTGTAGGAGATAGGTTGTAGATGATAGGCGGTTGTAGAAGATGAGGTAATACGCTTCTCTAATTATGGGAAGGTGAGAAGCAAAGGTTTAGATGAGGACAAATTTTCTGTAGAAAAAAGATCAAGGTTATGATAGAATATTAGGTGATGAGAAAAATCCTTTTCATGAGAGGAAAAAAAGAAGTTTCCTAATTAGTAGGTTTGTAGATGAAAGGTAGAGGGGTTTTTGTAAGAAGAAAAACGTTACAATATAACTTCATGAGATATAGTCTAGGGGAAACTGAAAGTTCTTAAAATCGACATTTTCGTGATAAAAATGGGCAACAGGTTTATACGACTGAAAGGAAATTAATGTATTGTTCGAATGGCAATAAATTACGACGTGTACTTCATGGATGATTTTTGGTACAAAAAAATCATAATTCAACCAAATGTATAGCTAATTAGTGGTCCCCACGTGACCCGGAAATTAATGAGACTTTTTGAGCAATTGTCTAGAAAAAAAAAAAATCAGTTAACACTGTACTAATGTTTTCCCTGTTGGGTTCGTATAGGCGGCCAAATCTCGAGAACTTTTGACTTTCCGAATTACCCAAAACTGTCCATAAATACCAAATGACACAATTTAAGTTTGTCCACGTTACAAGAATACTGGCTAATTGAATAATACAAAATGCGGATTGGTGATTTTTTAGTTCCATGGAACCACAAATAACCAAAAAGTCTAATTATTCGGTTCTGACCACTGTGCACAATGACAATAGCTTACTTATAACAAATGTCAGTTTAACATATCAAAATCATCGTCTATTATTCCCCCATCCAATGTAGTCAAACAATTGACATACATATTTGATTATCATACACTAATTGTTACCCTTGCCCTTGCCCTTTTTGCCCTTGGTTTTTTCCCTTGGTTTTTTTCCCCTTGTTTTTTTTCCCTTGTTTTTTTTGCCCTTGGTTTTTTGTCCTTGTTTTTTTCCCTTGGTTTTTTTCCCTTGTTTTTTGTCCTTGGTTTTTTGTCCTTGTTTTTTGTCCTTGGTTTTTTTCCCTTGTTTTTTTTCCCTTGTTTTTTTTCCCTTGGTTTTTTGTCCTTGTTTTTTCCCCCTTGTTTTTTTCCCCTCGGTTTTTTTCCCTTGGTTTTATGCCCTTGTTTTTTTTTCCTTGTTTTTTTCCTTGTTTTTCCCTTGGTTTTTTCCCTTGTTTTTTCCCTTGTTTTTTTCCCTTGTTTTTTTTCTCTTTGTTTTTTTCTGTTTTTTTTCTCTTGTTTTTTTCCCTTGTTTTTTCCCTTGGTTTTTTTCCCTTGTTTTTTCCCTTTGGTTTTTTTCCCTTGGCTTTTTTCCCTTGTTTTTTTGCCCTTAGTTTTTTGTCCTTGTTTTTTTGCCCTTGGTTTTTTGCCCTTGGTTTTTTTCCCTTGTTTTTTTTCCCTTGTTTTTTTCCCTTGTTTTTTCTCCTTGGTTTTTTTCCCTTGTTTTTTTTGTCCTTGTTTTTTTCCCTTGGTTTTTTCCTTTGGTCTTTTCCCCTTGTTTTTTTCCCTTGGTTTTTTCATGTTTTTTTCCCCTTGTTTTTTTTCCCCTTGGTTTTTTTGCCCTTGTTTTTTGCCCTTGGTTTTTATGCCCTTAGTTTTTATGCCCTTGGTTTTTTCCCTAGGTTTTTTGTCCTTGGTTTTTTCCCTTGGTTTTTTCCCTTGGTCAGTCCCTTATGTAAAAAAAAAAAAAAAAAAAAAAAAAAAAAAAATTACCACAACACAGGAAACTCGTATGACAATTAGGGAAATATTAGAGCCAGGTCAAATATCAAATCTCTGCGTAATACGAGCGTTGAACGAGAGGTTTACGAGGTCAGGAGAGGTCAATATTTGGGTCAGACGCAAGGGGTCATCATGGCTCTTGTAAACAGGTCAACAGGTGGTCAACAGGTCTTAGTGTGAATGACCTGCCGTAATTTAATCGTTATTTAGTAGAGTATTTTTAGGGCATTGTAGGTTATTGGATAAAGTTGGTCAGATTTCAAAGGATCTTACTGA
>JACEEZ010020345.1:32500-47500 GCA_016584305.1 Chionoecetes opilio | reverse complement strand
GGGAAGGGAAGGGAAGGTAAGGTAAGGTAAGGTAGGCAAGGGAGGTAAGGTAAGGTAAGGTAAGGTAAGGAAGGTAAGGTAAGGAAGGTAAGGTAAGGTAAGGAAGGAAGGAAGGGAAGGTAGGTCAGGCAGGTCAGCAAGGTAAGGTAAGGTAAGGTAAGGTAAGGTAAGGTAAGGTAAGGTAAGGTAAGGTAAGGCAAGGTAAGGGTAGGTAAGGTAAGGTAAGGTAAGGTAAGGTAAGGTAAGGTAAGGTAAGGTAAGGTAAGGTAAGGTAAGGTAAGGTAAGGTAAGGTTAGGTAAGGTAAGGTAAGGTAAGGTAAGGTAAGGTAAGGTAAGGTAAGGTAAGGTAAGGTAAGGTAATGTAAGGTCAGGTAAGGTAAGGTAAGGTAAGGTAAAGTAAGAACGCGTATCAGACAGGTATTTTGTGTCTGTGTTGGCGTTATGCTGACACCAGTTTTTTTTTAACGTGACAAAGGACTGGCCAAGGGTTACAAAAAAAATAACAAAAAGCCTTGGAAGAAAGTGGAAGAGAATGATGTTGAAACTGTTTTTGACAATATATAACGAGAGAGAGAGAGAGAGAGAGAGAGAGAGAGAGAGAGAGAGAGAGAGAGAGAGAGAGAGAGAGAGAGAGAGAGAGAGAGAGAGAGAGAGAGAGAGAGAGAGAGAGAGAGAGAGAGAGAGAGAGAGGGAATAGTAGAGTTATCTGAATAGGTAAAGTTAATAGCAGCCCTTATGCTTATAAATTATATGTAATTAAAAAATGCCTGTATGTAATAATGTACTTATTATATGTAAATTAACGTGGCCGGACAGTTTGCCTACCGGACAGTTTGCCTACGGACAGTTTGCCTACGGACAGTTTGCCTACGGACAGTTTGCCTACGGACAGTTTGCCTACGGACAGTTTGCCTACGGACAGTTTGCCTACGGACAGTTTGCCTACGGACAGTTGCCTACGGACAGTTTGCCTACGGACATTTGCCTACGGACAGTTTGCTACGGACACTTTGCCTACGGACAGTTTGCCTACGGACAGTTTGCCTACGGACATTTGCCTACGGACACGTTTGCCTACGGACAGTTGCTACGGACATTTGCCTACGGACAGTTTGCTTACGGACAGTTGCCTACGGACAATTTGCCTACGGACAATTTGCCTACGGACACTTTGCCTACGGACATTTGCCTACGGACATTTGCCTACGGACAGTTTGCCTACGGACAGTTTGCCTACGGACAGTTTGCCTACGGACAGTTTGCCTACGGACAGTTTGCCTACGGACAGTTTGCCTACGGACAGTTTGCCTACGGACAGTTTGCCTACGGACAGTTTGCCTACGGACAATTTGCCTACGGACAGTTTGCCTACGGACACTTTGCCTACGGACACTTTGCCTCAGTGTTTCCACAAGAAAAATTTTCTTTACCTTGGTTTGGTTAGGTTAGGTTAGGTTAGGTTAGGTTAGGTTAGTTTGTTAGCAAAGTGTCCGTAGGCAAACTGTCCGGGTACCGTAAATTAAATATGCTTGTATGATGATTATATATACCCTTATGCACATTGAAGTTAGTAAGTTAATATATAGCTAATATAAAGTTAACATAAGTCATTTAATTTAAGTAAGTTAGATTAAAGTACATAGTTAAGAATGTGGATGGTGTGGGTGGGTTCAGATGGGCAATAATTAGTGGTAGTGGCGGGGAAAGACAGGTGGAATGCAGAAGTGGATTTTAAGAGTACGTATTATTGTGATGGAGATGGATGACAAGAGAAGAGGTGGAATGGACCCAAAAGTGGAATAAAAAATGTGGAGATCCTGGAAAAACATAACTGGAATAATAAAGTTTGAGTTATGGGAAGAGTGAAGGAACAGGAATGATACAGGAATGGTATACAGGTAGGAGTGGTACAGGACAGGAATGAGACAGGAATGGGACAGGAATGGTATAAGACAGGAATGGGACAGGAATGGTACAGGAATTATACACGTAGGAGACAGGAATGGGACAGGTTTGAGACAGGAATGGTACAGGAATGGGACAGGAATTATACACGTAGGAGACAGGAATGGGACAGGTTTGAGACAGGAATGGTACAGGACAGGAATGAGACAGGAATGGGACAGGAATGGTATAAGACAGGAATGGGACAAGAATGGGACAGGAATTATACACGTAGGAGACAGGAATGGGACAGGTTTGAGACAGGAATGGTACAGGACAGGAATGGGACAGGAATGGTATAAGACAGGAATGGGACAGGAATGGGACAGGAATTATACACGTAGGAGACAGAAATGGGACAGGTTTGAGACAGGAATGGTACAGGAATGGGACAAGAATGGTAAAAGGCAGATAGGTGACAGGAATGGGACAGGAATGATACAAGGCAGGAGACAGGAGTGGTACAGGAGTGGTACAAGAGTGGTACAAGAATGAGACAGGAATGGGACAGGTAGGAGACATGAATGGAACAGGAATGAGACAGGAATGAGACAGTAATAGGACAGGAATGGGACAGGTATGGTACAGGTATGGGACATGAATGGGACATAAATGGTACAGAAATAGGACAGGAATGGGACAGAATGGGACAGGTATGGGACAGGAAAGGTACAGGAATGGGACAGAAATAGGACAGGTATGGTACAGGTATGGGACAGGAATTGGACAGGAAAGGTACAGGTATGGGACAGGAAAGGTACAGGAATGGGACAGAAATAGGACAGGTATGGTACAGGAATGGGACAGAAATGGTACAGGAATGAGACAGAAATAGGACAGGTATGGTACAGGAATAGGACAGGTATGGGACAGGAATGGGACAGGAATGGGACAGAAATGGTACAGGAATGAGACAGAAATAGGACAGGTATGGTACAGGAATAGGACAGGTATGGGACAGGAATGGGACAGGAATGGGACAGAAATGGTACAGGAATGAGACAGGAAAGGTACAGGAATGGGACAGAAATAGGACAGGTATGGGACAGGAATAGGACAGGTATGGGACAGGAATAGGACAGGTATGGGACAGAAATGGGACAGGAATGGGACAGAAATGGTACAGGTATGGGACAGAAATGGTACAGGTATGGGACAAGAGTGGTACAAGGCAGCTAAGGACAGGTAAGGAAGAGGAATGGAACAGGAATGGTACAAGAACAGGAAGCCAAGGGTACAAAATGGTAAGACGCTGGAGTACAAGTGTGTGTGTGTGTGTGTGTGTGTGTGTGTGTGTGTGTGTGTGTGTGTGTGTGTGTGTGTGTGTGTGTGTGTGTGTGTGTTCATTACCTTGGTGGCAGCACACACACACACACACACACACACACACACACACACACACACACACACACACACACACACACATAAAAATACAGTTATAAAAAAAATAATAAAGCATAGCACAGGAACAGATTGGCTCGGAGTAATAAAAACACATATTGTAAAACGCATCATCAATATCAAACAGACGGATGAAATAGCCACGTTAATAGGCCAATCAATGACACTACGTAGGTGTACAGACTGCCACGCATCACCACCCACAACACCACGCTCCTAACACCAGTACGGTCCTAACACCTATAACAATAATAAAACGGGCATCACATTACCACGCCCCTAACACCACTAAAACCACTCACCACCCACACCACCACGCCCCTAACACCACTCACCACCCACCCCACCACGCTCCTAACACCACTCACCGCCACACTAACACTGTCCTAACACCACTTTTCTAACACCTATAACACTAATTCAACCAGGTAAAACAGGCAATTCCCTCAACACCACGCTCCTAACACCACTACTAAAACACCTATAACACTAATCAACCAGGTAAAACAGGCAACACCACCTACAACACCACGGTCCTAACACCACTTTCCTAACACCTATAACACTAATCAACCACAACACCACGCTCCTAACACTGTAACAATAATAAACCAGGTAAAACAGACACCACCACGCTCCTAACACTTGTCACAATAATCAACCAGGCAACACCTACACCACCACGGTCCTAACACCACGCTCCTAACACCTATAACACTAACCAACCAAAGTAAAACAGGCAACAGGTAAATTTCATCAATTCCACAAGTGTTTTTTTTTTTATCACACAGGACTGGCCAAGAGAAAAAGAATAGCAAAAAGGCGGCTAGAATTTGTCCCTTACCACCTGAAATATCTAGCAGGCTATATATACACCAGTGACCTTATTTCGTGTTCCCATTCCTGGTCTAGCATCCCATAGTTTATTTTATTTCATCACAGGCTAAGGGCAAAAAAAAAAAAAAATGTAACGATAATATTATATAGGTGACCTTCTAACACTATATACCTAGCTAAGTGATCTACCCAGGCTATACACCTATAAACCCTTTACTACATGTTTCTAGTCCTTATCTAAGTTCCTAGTGCACAGGTGACTTCTCTAACACTTCCCAAACACACCTAGGTAAGTCACATATCCTTCCTATATACCTGTCACCCCTTTCCTAGCACCTCCCTATACACTGCTAATTTACCTGTCCTAGCTAAACACCTATGGACTATTTTGTGTTGCCAGTCCTCGTCTAACCTCCTAGTGACCAGATGACCCTTCTAACACACCTGCTAAGTCACACGCCCTCCCTACACACCTGAGCTAAGTCACACGCCCTCCCTACACACCTAGCTAAGTCACACGCCCTCCCTACACACCTAGCTAAGTCACACGCCCTCCCTACACACCTAGCTAAGTCACACGCCCTTCCTACACACCTAGCTAAGTCACACGCCCTCCCTACACACCTGGCTAAGTCACACGCCCTCCCTACACACCTAGCTAAGTCACACGCCCTCCCTACACACCTAGCTAAGTCACACGCCCTCCCTACACACCTAGCTAAGTCACACGCCCTCCCTACACACCTGGCTAAGTCACACGCCCTTTCTACACACCTAGCTAGGTCACACGCCCTTCCCCACGCCCCTGGAGCTAGGTGACGCGTTCCCGCCATGACAAGGTGACCTCTCTCTGTGGTTGTGACGTGGGCCCCGTGACGCCAGAGAGCAGTCACACCGCCGCTTCGAAGAGGTGTGGCCACGCTATCGATCAGGACTGGGCGTGGGTGGGGCTCTCTGCTACCTGTGTGTGTGTGCGTGTGTGTGGTGTGTGTGTGTGTGTGTGTGTGTGTGTGTGTGGACCTTCCCTTCCCTCTCTTGCCTGCCTGCCTGCCTGCCTGCCTGCCTGCTTTACCTGTCCTGCCCTGCCCCTGTGTGTGTGTGTGTGTGTATGTGTGTGTGTGTGTGTGTGTGTGTGTGTGTGTGTGTGTGTGTGTGTGTGTGTGTGGACCTTCCCTTCCCTCTCTTGCCTGCCTGCCTGCCTGCCTGCTTTACCTGCCCTGCCCTTGTGTGTGTGTGTGTGTGTGTGTGTGTGTGTGTGTGTGTGTGTGTGTGTGTGTGTGTGTGTGTGTGTGTGTGTGTGTGTGTGTGTGTGTGTGTGTGTGTGTGTGTGTGCGTGTGTGTGTGTGTGTGTGTGTGTGTGTGTGTGTGTGTGTGTGTGTGTGACTTTAAAAACTGACAGACACAAAACTGAGTGCAATGAACTCCCAAAACCTTATCTTCGCGTGAGTACAATTTTTTTTTTCTACTCGAACCCAACTCAGAAAGATTGCGACTTAATTTACACCTCACAAATAATACGTCGTTGTTAGTACTTTTTTTACATCGAATGACTTGAATTTTTTACTGATTATTGAATGGCTGCAAAGAAATCCACGGGTGATGATGATGATGATGATGATGATGAAACTCCGTAAGTAAAAAGTAATTAAAATAGCATCGAGTACAGTGTTGGATTCTCTCTTATAAACGTAAATACATATTATTAAAAGGTATTGAATTTTTTTAACTTCCAGTGGTGTTGAAGAGTTGAATCCAATTATAAAAGGTGTTAAAGCGTAGGATCCCATAGTGTTGAGGATAGAGATAGTAGTAGCTGTAATAGATAGTAGTAGATAGTAGTAGATAGTAGTAGATAGTAGTAGTTGTAGTAGATAGTAGTAGGTAGTAGTAGTAGTAGTAGGTAGTAGTAGTAGTAGTAGGTAGTAGTAGTAGTAGTAGATAGTAGTAGGTAGTAGTAGATAGTAGTAGATAGTAGTAGATAGTAGTAGGTAGTAGTAGATAGTAGTAGATAGTAATAGATAGTAGTAGATAGTAGTAGGTAGTAGTAGTAGTAGTAGATAGTAGTAGGTAGTAGTAGATAATAGTAGAGATAGTAGTAGATAGTAGTAGGTAGTAGTAGATAATAGTAGAGATAGTAGTAGGTAGTAGTAGATAGTAGTAGATAGCAGTAGATAATAGTAGAGATAGTAGTAGGTAGTAGTAGATAGTAGTAGATAGCAGTAGATAGTAGTAGATAATAGTAGAGATAGTAGTAGATAGTAGTAGGTAGTAGTAGATAGTAGTAGATAGTAGTAGATAGTAGTAGATAGTAGTAGATAGTAGTAGGTAGTAGTAGATAGTAGTAGATAGTAGTAGAGTATAGTAGTATGGTAAGTGAAGTAGAAAAGTAGATAAGTAGATAGTAGTAGGTAGTAGTAGAAGTAGTAAAAGAGAAGTAGTAGATAATAGTAGATAGTAGTAGATAGTAGTAGTAGTAGTAGATAGTAGTAGATAGTAGTAGTAGTAGATAGTAGTAGATAGTAGTAGTAGAATAGTAGTAGATAGTAGTAGTAGATAGTAGTAGTAGAGTAGTAGTAGAGATAGTAGTAGAGTAGTATAGTAATAGTAGATAGGTAGTAGTAGTAGATAGTAGAGATAGTAGTAGATAGTAGTAGAAGTAGTAGGTAGTAGTAGATGTAGAGAAGTAGGATAATAGTAGATAAGTAGTAGTGTATAGTAGATAGTAGTAGTAGTAGTATAGTAGTAGAGTAATAGTAGTAGATAGTAGTAGATAGTAGTAGATAGTAGTAGAGTAGTATTAGTAGGGAGTAGTAGATAGATAGTAGTAGATAGTAGTAAATAAGTAGTAGATAGTTAGTAGATAGTATAGATAAGTAGTAGATAGTAGTAGGTAGTAGTTAGTAGTAGTAGTAGTGATAATAGTAGTAGATAGTAGATGAAGAGATAGTAGTAGATAGTAGTAGATAGTAGTAGATAGTAGTAGATAGTAGTAGATAGTAGTAGATAGTAGTAGATAGTAGTAGAATTAAGATAGTAGAGTAGTAGTAGATATAGTGAAAGTAGATATAGTATAGTATAGAGTAGTAGTAATATAGTAGTAGATAGTAGTAGATAAGGATAGTAGTAGATAGTATAGTAAGTAGTAGATAGTAGTAGTAGTAGTAGATAGTATAAAGTAGATATAGTGATAGTAGTATAGTAGTAGTAGATAGTAAGTAGATAGTAGTAAGTGATAGTAGTAGATAAGTAGTGTAGTAGTAATAGTAGATAGTAAGTAGATATAGTAGATAGTAGATAGATAGTAGTAGATAGTAATAGTAGTAGTAGGATAGTAGATATAGATATGTAATGTAGATGGTAGTAGATAATTTGTAGATAGTAGTAGAATAGTAGTAATAGTAGAAATGTAGATAGTAGTAGATAGTAGTAGAGTAGAGATATGTAGTAGATAATAGTAATAATAGTAGATAGTAGTAGATATAGTAGATAAAGAATTAGTAGATAAAGGTAGATAATAGTAGATAGTAGTAGACAATAGTAGATAAAGGTAGATAATAGTAGATAGTAGAGATAGTAGTAGATAGTAGTAGATAATAGTAGATAATAGTAGATAAGTAGATAGTAGTAGATAGTAGTAGATAGTAGTAGATAGCAGTAGATAAAAGTAGTAAGAGATAGTATAGATAAAGTAGATATAGTAGATAGTAGTAGATAATAGTATAGAGTAGATAAAGTAGATAGTATAAATAGTAGATAGTAGTAGATAAGTAGTAGATAGTAGTAGATAGTAGTAGATAATAGTAGATAGTAGTAGATAGTAGTAGATAGTAGTAGATAGTAGTAGATAGTAGTAGATAGTAGTAGATAGTAGTAGATAGTAGTAGATAATAGTAGATAGTAGTAGATAATAGTAGATAATAGTAGATAGTAGTAGTAGAGTAATAAAGTAGATAATAGTAGATAATATAGATAGAGTAATATAGTAGATAGTAGTAGATAGTAGTAGATAGTAGTAGATAATAGTAGATAATAGTAGATAGTAGTAGATAGTAGTAGATAGTAGTAGATAGTAGTAGATAATAGTAGATAGTAGTAGATAATAGTAGATAATAGTAGATAGTAGTAGATAGTAGTAGATAATAGTAGATAATAGTAGATAGTAGTAGATAGTAGTAGATAGTAGTAGATAGTAGTAGATAATAGTAGATAGTAGTAGATAAAGTAGTATGTAGTATAGATAGTAGATAGTAGTAGATATAGTAGATAATAGTAGATAGTTTGTAGATAATAGTAGATAGTAGTAGATGTAGTAGATATAGTAGATAATTAGATAATAGTAATGTAGATAGTAGTAGATATAGTATATAGTAGATATAGTAGATAGTAGTAGATAATAGTAGATAGTAGTATATATAGTTGTAGTATTGATAGTATTTTATTATTCAGATAGATAGATGAGTAGATTAATTAATAGTAAGTCCTATAGTCTATCGTACTAGCTAGTTATAGCTCTATCTCTAGTACGTAGTATTTAGTTATTGATCTTACTATACTGCTATAGTAATAGTAGCTATCGTCTAGTAAATACTACAATAATTACTAGATATATTAGTATGATAGTAGATAGCTATATATGTAGTAGATAGTTAATATTAGTATATGTAGATCTATTACTTTCAATTAGATAGAGTAGAAATGTAGATAGTATAGAATATATATAAATAAGTTATTAGTAATATAGTGGATCAGTGTGGGATAATTAAACCCGTTTTTCAGTCAACCAAGTACATAGCTATATAATTATACTACATAGCCATTATCTATTTTACTCCCGTTTCCTATATTAACTCAGGTGGTATATATGTAATGTGTGATCTGATAGTTTATTACATATTAGCAGATATGTGTATGTGAAAAGTAGATCTATTGTATTATAAATAGTATACCTTCCTTTTTATTTCAACAACAGATGAGTTATTATAGTAACTCTCCTTTCTCCTTCCCTTCTTTTTTCTCTCCCATTCCTCTATTCCTCTCTTCTCTAACCTTTCTACTCTCCTACCATAATTTCTAATTTTACCCAGTTTTATGCTTATAACACTTCATTGATAGAGAGTATTCATTTCTGCGTTCTTTAACATAATACTCCCTATACATACAATTATTCAGTCAAAAAACAGTGTGATATTTTCAATTTATAAGCAATCCCTACCCCATACCACCCCATATACGTTCATTAAGTGTATATTCACTACAGTTAGTAGAGATAGTAGATAGTAGTAGATAGTGGTAGATAGTAGTAGATAGTAGTAGATAGTAGTAGATAGTAGTAGATAGTAGTAGTAGATAGTAGTAGATAATAGTAGATAGTAGTAGATAATAGTAGATAGTAGTAGATAGTAGTAGATAGTAGTAGGACACAGTGGTATTGAAACCTATTTATTTCAATCACCCAAAGACGAGATTTAATTAAGTACAGCCTCTCTCTCTCTCTCTCTCTCTCTCTCTCTCTCTCTCTCTCTCTCTCTCTCTCTCTCTCTCTCTCTCTCTCTCTCTCTCTCTCTCTCTCTCTCTCTCTCTCTCTCGCCATAAGGGTTTCTATATTTCATTATTTACACTATCATAGTTTTTTCATTGCTTTCTTTATTCTTTCTTCATTAGTTTCCTTTTCTTTTCTTTTTTCAGATTCAGATTAGATTGAGTTCTATTTTTATTCACCTCTACTCTCTTTCTCTCTCTCTCTCTCTCTCTCTCTCTCTCTCTCTCTCTCTCTCTCTCTCTCTCTCTCTCAACCATTATATAGCCTCGCCCCTCACCTAAAATACCTAACATAACCCTTACCAACGCCCATTACCCCATTACCTACTTGACTCAGGTGGGCTCTAATATAATGCTAATGGGGACCAACCGAAGCCTATTTACGTTACTACACCAACCTATTTTCTTTCAATTTTGGAAGAGGAGGAAAGACAGGGCAAACCATCTCAATAAAGTGACACCCACGTTCTCTTATACACACATTGGTGGCAGTTGTGGGATAAGTTTTACAGCAATCTCGCCTTTCCCCTTCCCCAGTGTTCTTTATTTACAACAAGATCACCATTCCCTTTATTTACCCATACATTATTATCTAACCCTAGGACACATATACTAATTTTTCACCCACGTTTTCCTATATAAACACATTGGTGGACAGCGGTGGGATGAGTTTTACAATTGGTGGCAGAAGTGGGATCATTTTTATAACAATCTCACCATTCCCTTTTATTTACCCATACAATATTATTTAACCCATGGCTATATGTATTACCTTTTCATTAATTGTATAAGAGGTCCTACCACCACACTACCACAAGGGTTTCTAGGGTCTCTATTTCTAGGGTTTCTAGGCTCTTCACAAGGGTCTCTATGTAGTAAGGGAGATATACCATTGCCTGTGTACTTGTGTGTTTGTGTGTATATAAAACAAATCTGACTTGTTTGACAGTAATTTTGGTTTATATTGTGTTTGTGTGTATGTGTGTGCATGTGTGAGAGAGAGAGAGAGAGAGAGAGAGAGAGAGAGAGAGAGAGAGAGAGAGAGAGAGAGAGAGAGAGAGAGAGAGAGAGAGAGAGAGAGAGAGAGAGAGAGAGAGAGAGAGAGAGAGAGAGAGAGAGAGGAGAGAGAGAGAGAGAGAGAGAGAGAGAGAGAGAGAGAGAGAGGGGGAAGAGAGAGAGAGAGAGAGAGAACAGTAACAAGCCCAATTATTTCTAAACTAGGGGGTTCACCATTATAAATTATGATTCACCATTATAATAATGATGACAACAAAAATCTACAAATTCTACAAATGAATAAACAGAAATAATCACATCATTTATACAAACAGTAGTAGTAGTAGTAGTTAGTAGTAGTAGTAGTAGCAGTAGAAGTTAGTAGTAGTAGTAGTAGTAGCAGTAGCAGAGCTGGGCAGTATTTAAATACATTTGTATTTAAATACGTATTGAAATACATTTGTGTATTTAGAAATATATTTATAAATACATTGGTTGTCATGTATTTAAATACAGTATTTAAATACTTTTATGAGTATTTAAATACATTGTATTTAAATACTCATAATATAAAAATGTAAATACTTTTTTCACAGTTAATTTGGCCATAAACCCGCCCCACTATCTGGCAACCCTGATGTTACAGTGAACCAGGGTTTCCACTGCCAAGGAAATGTCCTGATTTCAAGGAAATTTAGGCCTGCGAAGGAAATCTCTAAAGAAACCCAAAATCTAAGGAAATCCTAAGGAATTCCATTTTTTTCGGACATGTTAAACTTTGTGTGTATTTAAAATGTATTTACAAATGTATTTAAATACAATTGATGTATTTATTATTTAGTATTTAAATACATTCGTAAAATGTATTTAGTATTTAGTATTTAAATACATTCAATGTATTTAGTGCCCAGCTCTGAGCAGTAGTAGTAGTAGTAGTAGTATAGAATTATTGGTAGTAATAAAAGTAGTAGAGATAAAGAGTGATAGAAATAGAGCGAGTGTGTTAGAGAAAGTGTTAGAGAGAGAGAGAGAGAGAGAGAGAGAGAGAGAGAGAGAGAGAGAGAGAGAGAGAGAGAGAGAGAGAGAGAGAGAGAGAGAGAGAGAGAGAGAGAGAGAGAGAGAGAGAGAGAGAGAGAGAGAGTTAGATTAAGAGAAAGAGAGAGCAAGAGTATTAGCGAGAGAGAGAGTAGTAGTAGTAGTAGTAGTAGTAGTAGTAGTAGTAGTAGTAGTAGTAGTAGTAGTAGTAGTAGTAGTAGTAGTAGTAGGTTATAAAAGGTAATAAAAAGGATAATAAATAGGTCCGGTTAGGTTATTTTTAGAAACAGTAGTAGTAGTAGTAGTAGTAGTAGTAGTAGTAGTAGTAGGTTATATAAGGTAATATAAAGGATAATAAATAGTCAACTCCCCCACCCTTAATACTTCATTGAGAGCCCTGATGAATGGGACGCAGCGTAAAGGTGTGCTCTGATGGTCCCGCCTAATTAATTACACCTGCTTATGGGGGAAACACTCTCCCTCTCTCTCTCTCTCTCTCTCTGTCTCTCCCTCTCTCTCTCCCTCTCTCTGTCTCTCTCTCTGTCTCTCTCTCTGTCTCTCTCTGTCTCTCTCTCTGTCTCTCTCTCTCTCTCTCTGTCTCTCTCTCTCTCTCTCTCTCTCTCTCTCTCTCTCTCTCTCTCTCTCTCTCTCTCTCTCTCTCTCTCTCTCTCTCTCTCTCTCTCTCGCTAACACTCTCTTTCTCTCTCTGGCAACATGCATGAGGAAAAAAAAGAGTTAGAGAGTGTTAGAGAGAGAGAAAGTTTGTTAGTGTTAGAGAGAGAAAGTGTGTTAGAGAGAAAGTGTTAGAAAGAGAGAGAAAGTGTTAGTTAGAAAAAGAGAGAAAGTGTTAGTGTTAGAAAAAGAGGGTGTTAGTTAGAAAAAGAGAGTGTTGTTAGAAAAGAAAGAGAGAGAGGAGAGAGAGAGAGAGAGAGAGATGAGAGAGAGAGAGAGAGAGAGAGAAGAGAGAGAGAGAGAGAGAGAGAGAGAGAGAGAGAGAGAGAGAAGAGAGAGAGGAGAGGAGAGAGAAGAGAGAGAGAGAGAGAGAGAAGAAAAAAAAAGTTAGTGTTAGAAAAAGAGTGTTAGTGTTAGAAAGAGAGAGAGAGAGAGAGAGAGAGAGAGAGAGAGAGAGAGAGAGAGAGAGAGAGAGAGAGAGAGAGAGGAGAGAGAGAGAGAGGAGAGGAGAGAGAGAGAGAGAGAGAGAGGAGAGAGAGAGAGAGAGAGAGAGAGAGAGATGAGAGAGGTAGAGAGAGAGGAGTGTTAGAAAGAGAGAAAGTGTGTTAGAGAAAAGAGAGAGAGAGAGAGAGAGAGAGAGAGAGAGAGAAGAGAGAGAGAGAGAGAAGGAGAGAGAGAGAGAGAGGAGAGAGAGAGAGAGAGATGAGAGAGAGAGAGAGAGAGAGAGTGTTATAAAAAGAGAGAGTGAACTGTGAGAGAATTTCAAAAGATCGTGACACGCCTGTTCATCATTGTAAAGCGAAGAGAAATGTGATACAAAGATGAAAGAGAGAGAGAGAGAGAGAGAGAGAGAGAGAGAGAGAGAGAGAGAGAGAGAGAGAGAGAGAGAGAGAGAGAGAGAGAGAGAGAGAGAGAGAGAGAGAGAGAGAGAGAGAGAGAGAGAGAGAGAGAGAGAGAGAGTTTTGTGAAGCTTTGTAAGAAGTAATCAAGTCAAAAAGGAAATTGGAAACTGAAGAAATTGCTACATGTAATAAATGATAATAGTGATGATGATGATTCTATTATTATCATTGTTATTATTATCATCATCGTTATTAAAAATTTTCTCATCAGTAACCCTTCAAATGTTTTAGATAATATTGTCTGTTTTATTTCTATGTATATATATGTATTTTTATGTATATTATTTCGTCTCTCTTTATTATTCACTATTATTTTATCAGTCACTCTTAAATAGGTTGTCTATATCGCGTCTTTATTTGTTTTTATTTATTTATTTATCTATTATTTAGTCTCTCTTTATTATTCACTATTATTTTATCAGTCACTCTTAAATATGTTGTCTATATCTCGTCTCTATTTGTTTTTATTTATTTATTTATCTATTATTTAGTCTCTCTTTATTATTCATATTATTTTATCAGTCACTCTTAAATATGTTGTCTATATCTCGTCTCTATTTGTTTTTATTTATTTATTTATCTATTATTTAGTCTCTCTTTATTATTCAGGGTTTTGTTCCGCTGGTGACTTTGGTTCTTTAACTTTTTCTAAAAACTTTTGTGATGTCCCTTTTCCTTACTCGCGGTCAAACTTTATTTTTCCTTTTTTTTACTGATGCCTCTTGACCCCACGATGATGATGATGATTACTCTTCTATCTTTTAGTCTCAGCTGCCTTCACTTTCTATACTTATTTTTTATTTATAAAATGAAAATAATACTTTTTTTTGACATTTTATTTTCATTTTATAAATAAAAAATAAGTATTAGTCATTTTTTATATAAAAAATTCATATTATTTTCATTTTATGAATAAAAAATTAGTATCATTTTCATTTTATAAATAAAAAATGTGTATAATTTTCATTTTATAAATAAAAAATTTGAATTATTTTGATTTTATGAATAGAAAATAAGTATTATTATTATTTTTTTTTTCTCTCTCTCTCTCTCTCTCTCTCTCTCTCTCTCTCTCTCTCTCTCTCTCTCTCTCTCTCTCTCTCTCTCTCTCTCTCTCTCCCCATTAGTGAGGCCTGCCACCATGTTTATAGTGGACGGGTCAAGGGTTGTCTTTGCTCCGGGCCACGACGCCTCAATTATGCCCATTATAAAACAGCTCTGAAAACAGGTGTGAAACAGGTGTGAAACAGGGTGTGTATTAAGTAAGGCAGATGTGAAACAGGTGTGAATATTGGATTTTTCGGAAGCTAGTTTCATTAAATTTTCAACTAAATGTTTTATTATCTTTATTTTGGGGAGTTTTTATTCATCAACATTGTCTTCTATCAGTGTATACTAATTTTGTTTATTGCCAATTTATCTTTCCTCATTCATTTGTCGTCCACCCATCCTTTGTCTGTACTTTCATAACTATATTTCAGCGATTTATTTTCTCATTTATTAATCATTATTATTAGAGTTGTTATTATCAACTTTTGTTTCTATTTTATTTAACTTTAATTGTTATTTTTGTCTTTTGATTTACCCATTTACTTATTTTTTTATATTTCATTGACGTCATTTCGTTTCAAACTTCACTATTTTCCCCTTTCTTTATTCATATTTCATATTTTTC
>JACEEZ010020345.1:22500-27500 GCA_016584305.1 Chionoecetes opilio | reverse complement strand
TACCACCTTTAAGAAGTTATATACACACCTTTAAGAAGTTATATACACACCTTTAGGATAATGCAACACGGGTAAAGTTATGTCGAAAAAGAAAAGTAATGTTTTGATCAGTAGAAAACGACACGAGGGTGGGAAAGGGGTGACTGATCTAATTTCACGGTTGAACGTCATGTGTGTGGTGTGTGTATATGTGTGTGTGTGTGTGTCTGTGTGTGTGTGTGTGGTCTGTGTCTGTGTCTGTGTGTGTGTGAGTGTGTCTGTGTCTGTGTCGTGTGTCTGTGTGTGTGTGTGTGTGTGTTGTGTGTGTGTGTGTGTCTGTGTCTGTGTCTGTGTCTGTGTCTGTGTGTGTGGTTGTGTGTCTGGTCTGTGTCTGTGTCTGTGTGTTGTGGTGTGTGTGTGTGTTTGTGTGTGTGTGTGTGTGTGTCTTTTCAGGTAAGGAAACTACGTTGAACCCTATAAATAAACAGCGTGAAATAAAGACAACACAACAACAACAAAAAAGAGCGATGGTTTTTCAAGGTACAATACGAAAAACTGAAAAAAATGGAGAGAGAGAGGAGAGAGGGGAGAGAGGAGAGAGAGATGGAGAGAGAGAGAGAGAGAAAAGAGAGGGGAGAGGAAAAGAGAGAAAAGGGAGAGAAGAGAGAGAGAGAGAGGAGAGGGGAGGGGGAAGAGAGAGAGAGAGAGAGAGAGAAAAGAGGAAAAAAAAACGACGGAGTAAGGAAAGTGCGCACTGACTTGGAGGAGGAGGAGAAGGTAGAGGAGGAGGAGGAGGAGGGAGGAGGAGAAGGAGTGAGGAAGAGGAGGGGAGAAGCAGGAGGAGGATGTCAGTAAAAATATCTCTTCACTCACCGTCGTTAACAGATGATGAATAGACAGCGAGAGAACATAGGCAAACCAGGTGACTTTGAGGAGGAGGAGCAGGATTACAAAGGATTACACAGGATTACAAAGGATTACAAAGGAAACACAAATAGCACAGATCATTAGGTCCTTACATGGCTGTTTGCTTTAACTACATTACACTAACTAGACAATAATAAGAAAGGATAGAAAGTAAAAGGCTCCTCCCCACCCACCCATCCCTCCCCCCGAAGCTGGCTGGAAATAAAGGGATACCAAAGCAGTTTTGAAAAACTGCATGGAATTTGTGAGGAAAGTTGAAAGCTGTAATCTATGGCTAAACTACTACTATGTTTGGGGGGGTAGGTTTAGTGCTTGATAATAGGGTCATGTATGTGTGTTTTGTAATGGGGGGATAAGATAAGATTTTTATCCTATCTAGACACTTTTCAAGTACCAACTACAAGGTTATTGACTATACAAAGCGCCGCCACGTCAGCACGAACTTAGGGGGCCTCGAACCGCTGACCGAATGCGCCCGGGACGCTACACATTGCAAGCTCACGTTCTCTACCAACCTTGCCACCCTGACGGGCTTGTAATGGTGGGAAACACGTGTGTAGGGGCAAGGGTGGTGCGGCAGCCTTGCCTGGCGCTTTCTTGGGGGGCAAAAATAAGATAAGATTTCATCCTATCTAGACACTTTGCAAAATACCAACTACAAGGTTATTGACTATACAAAGCGCCGCCACGTCAGCATGAACTAGGCGGACTCGAAACCCCTGACTGAATGCGCAGGGACTCTGCACATTGCAAGCTCGGTCTCTACCAACCTTGCCACCCTGACGGGCTCTTGGGGGGCAGCAGGGGGCCATTCAGAGACGCTAACGTCCATGCTTAACAACTTAACAACTGGTCCCCCCAAAAGCTTTTGGTATTTCGCGGGGAGTTGATGACGTCAGAGTTGACGTTAACACCCCTAAAACATGACAACTGCCTATAGGATGGTGGTTAAGGAAGCTACGTACATAAAAATCTCATAAATTGAGTATATATGATGTTTTTCTGACTCAACACGAACAGGGCCCAAATATACAAACGAAATTAGGCATGTAACAAACCCAGACGCTCGTGGTGATTTTTTTTGTGGTGATGGGCCAAGAGTGGTGAGCGGCGGCATCTCACCACACCGGGGAGCGACTAGCGATGCCAGACCACCACCACGCACGGCTCCGCGGCAGACTGAAGGTATGTGTCTTGCCACTTTTCCTTTTTTAAACCCGAGCCCTTGTCCACCCAGCAGTGAATTGGGTACCAGGTGTAGCCGGGGTTTGTGACCCGCCTCCCGGGGGTTTTTTGGCTTCCCCCAACACTAGGAGAAAGAACATCTACGAAGCGATATATTACCGAAAGAGGTCACAAGAGGATGAAGAAGAGGCGTTATTATCGCAAGGAATAATGAATAGCTAGAATACAAGGAAGTACTAGCCACCGGTGTCTTAACCCGCGTGTATGTGGAGGTAGAAACAAGTATTGAAGCGACGGAGGTGACCAGGGGATGAAAGAATGATGGAATAAGCTAGAGAATAGAAATAAGTACAACGACCTTGAAATGCAGGCCGCGGCTGCTGCCTTGTGATTGGCTGACACGTTGAGACAATCTGATTGGCTGGCACGTTTTTTTTTACACAATTGTGATTCGCTGGCGAGGCTGTGACGTCCCTTGTAGTCGCTCAGCCATTCAGCTACCAGCGACCATGTACCGCCACTGCCATGTCTCGTATCTGAATACCACTAACGCGGGGTGTAGAAAATAGAGGGAGTTAGGTAAGCTAACCACCCTGGCCTTTAACTCTCTCTGAATGTCTGCCCCGAGGAGGAGGAGGAGGAGGAGGGAGGAGGAGGAGAAAAGGGGGAGGCTGGTGGTAATGGAGGAACGAGGGCAAAGTAAAGAAAGAAGAAAAAAGTGAATACATTTTATAAAAGACAAAGATGAATATTAAAAAAAAATAAAGGGGAGATTGGGTGAGGAAAAGAGAGAGAGAAAAGAGGAGGAGGAGAGAGAGAGAGAGAGAGAGAGTAGGAGAGAGAGAGATAGAGAGGGGGAGAGAGAGAGAGAGAGGGGAGGCGGATAATTATTCGTTGTATTCCAGGCTGATTTTAATGGTTCCAAAGCCCCCCCCTCCTTTCCCCCCCCCCTTTGCCCCCTAGCCCCCCTCCATACCTGATCACCGGGAACCACTAACCATTTATTACCGATAATTAGTTGCTATTAATTACTCACATTATAATTACTATACCGTAGATAACACTATAGTCCAGTCACTCGCCCTGCAAATAATGTCGCCAGGCACAAAATATTACGAATTTTAGCATCACTACAGATTTGTATGTGCCACTGAAGACATGTAGTGTGATGTAACATAATATAAACTATGTGCTTGCCTCTTCAATGGCACTAAAAATCTGTAATGATGCTAAATTTGTTATATTGTACCCGGCGCATTAGTGCAGTGGCGAGTGACTGGCGACTATAGTGTTACTTTCGGGAGTACATGTCAGAGAAAAGGGAATTTACCTTGAAACACACACACACACACAAAACGCACAGACACACAGACACACAGAAAAACAGAAAACAGACACACAGACAACAGACACACAACACAGACACAGACACAGACACAGACACGACACGACACAGACACCCCGACACAGACACAGACACAGACACAGACACAGACACAGACACAGACATACACCACACACACACACACACACACACACACACACACACACACACACACACACACACACACACACACACACACACACACACACACACACACCCCACACACACACACACACACACACACATTTTTTTTCTGTACCTTTAGGATTTATTGCCTTACTTCCTTAATTTTTTCCTTTATTTCTTCCCACCTCCTTCCTTGTCTTCCTGGTTCCCTTATATACCCTTAGCTCCCTTAAAATTTCCCCTTAGTATATAGAGTAAATAAGGCCCTCTCCTCCCCTCTCTCTCTCTCTCTCTCTCTCTCTCCTCTCTCTTTTCTCTTCTCTCTTCTCTCTCTCTCTCTCTCTTATTCTTTAAATTTATCTCTTTCTCGTAATAACCGTCAAAAACCATCGCCTTTTATTTAGTCTAATTCGACGTAGTATTCTTTCCTGAACACATAATATGATGATGATGATGACGATAATGATGATGACGATAATGATGGTGACGATAATGATGATACTGATAATAATAATAATTGGTGACGATGAAAATGATAATAATGAGGTCTCGTTTCGTCCCAATTCTTCACAAACACAAATTTTTTTCCATAAATATACCATTATTCCTTCCTTCCATAAAACCCTTATTCTTCCTTCCATAAATACCATTATTCCTTCCTCCATAAATACCATTATTCCTTCCTTCCATAAATACCATTTTTTCTTCCTTCCATAAATCCATTATTCCTTCCTTCCATAATACACCATTATTTCCCTTTCCCTTTCCCTAAAACCATTATTCCTTCCTTCCATAAATATACCATTATTCCTTCCTTCCATAAATACACCATTATTCCTTTCCCTTTCCCTAAATACACCATTATCCTTCCTTCCAAAAAATAACCATTATTCCTTTCCCTTCCATAAAAACCATATTCCTTCCTTCCCTAATACCATTATTCCTTCCTTCCATAAATACCATTATTCCTTTCCCTTTCCATAAATACCATATTCCTCCTTCCATAAATACCATTATTTCTTCCTTCCAAAATACAAATTTTCCTTCCTTTCCCTAAATATACTTATTCCTTCCTTCCATAAAACACTTATTCCTTCCTTCCAAATAACCATTAATCCTTCCTTCCATAAAATACATATTCCTTTTTCCAAATACACCATTTCCTTCCCATAAATATACCATTATTCCTTCCTTTCCCTAAATACACCTTATTCTTCCTTCCATAAATACCCTATTTATAACACCCTTATTCCTTCTAATCCATTATACATTTCCCTTTATCTGGGAGACCCACCCCCCNGGAGGAGGAGGGGAGGAGGGGGGGGGAGGGGGAGAGGAGGTAAGACAGGCCAGAGTGTAGGAATTGCATCAATCATCATTTGCATTCATTCATGTGCTG
>JACEEZ010020345.1:5000-17500 GCA_016584305.1 Chionoecetes opilio | reverse complement strand
GCACAGGGCACACAGACACACAGCACACAGACACCAGACAAAAGACACACAGGGCACACAGACACAGACAAGACACAGACAGACACAGACACAGACACAGACACAGACACGACACAGACCAGACACAGACACAGACACACAGACACAGACACAGACAAACACACACACACAACACACACACACACACACACACACACCACACACACACACACACACACACACACACACACACACACACACACACACACACACACCACACACACACACACACACATTATTTTTTCTGTACCTTTAGGATTTATTGCCTTACTTCCTTAATTTCTTCCTTTATTTCTTCCCACACCCCCTTCCTTGTCTTCCTGGTTCCCTTATATACCCCTTTGCTCCCTTATATACCCCTTAGTAATGAGTACTAAGGCGCCTCTCTCTCTCTCTCTCCTTTCCCCTCTCTCTCTCTCTCTCTCTCTCCTCTCTCTCTCTCTCTCTCTCTCTTTTCTCTCTCCCTCTTATTCTTAATTTTATCTCTTTCTCGTAATAACCGTCAAAAACCATCGCCTTTTATTTAGGTCTAATTCGACGTAGTATTCTTACCTGAACACATAATGATGATGATGATGATGACGATAATGATGATGACGATAATGATGATGACGATAATGATGATTACTATAATAATAATAATGGTGACGATGAAATGATTAATAATGAGGTCTCGTTTCGTCCCAATTCTTCACAAACACAAATTTTTTCCCTAAATATACCATTATCCTTCCTTCCATAAATACCATTATTCCTTCCTTCCATAAATACCATTATTCCTTCCTTCCCTAAATACCATTATTCCTTCCTTCCATAAATACCATTTTTTCTTCCTTCCATAAATACCATTATTTCCCTTTCCCTTTCCCTAAATACACCATTATTCCTTCCTTCCATAAATACCATTATTCCTTCCTTCCATAAATATACCATTATTCCTTCCTTCCATAAATACACCATTTTCCTTCCTTCCAAAATAACCATTATTCCTTCCTTCCATAAATATACCATTATTCCTTCCCTTTCCCTAAATACCATTATTCCTTCCTTCCATAAATACCATTTTTCCTTCCTTCCATAAATACCATTATTCCTTCCTTCCATAAATACCCCTTATTCCTTCCTTCCATAAATACCATTATTTCTTCCTTCCATAAATACCATTATTCCCTTTCCTTCCATAAATATACCATTATTCCCCTTTCCCTTTCCCTAAATACACCATTTTTCCTTCCTTTCCCTAATACACCATTATTCCTTCCTTCCATAAATATACCATTATTCCTTCCTTCCATAAATAAAACCATTATTCCTTCCTTCCATAAATATACCCTTATTCCTTCCTTCCATAAATACACCCTTATTCCTTCCTTCCATAAATAAATCATTATGACGAAATCCCTTATGTACCAGCTGGCTAATTAGTACATCCGGGAGACGCTTTTCTATTCCTGTCTCCCCTGTAATTAGCTCCTAGCAGGTATCACCAGACCCGGCAGGGGAGCGGACCACGGAACGTCAACAACTTCCCTTTCCTTAGAAAAAAGTTACAAGTTGAGCATAAAGGTAGTTAGAGTTTAAAAAAAAAAAACCGGATTAGTTAAAAAAAAAGGTAATTGGAGATAAAGTAATGGTAGTAAGGGGGGAATATATGACTAGATTAGATCAAAAGAAGTAATGGTAGTCCGGAAAAAAGTAATGGTTTGTTAGGATGAAAATAATGGTAGTTTGGATGAAAATAATTGTAGTTTTAGAAAAAAAGAATGGCAGTTAGGGTGGGAATATAGACTAGATTAGATGAAAAGAAGTAATGGTAGTCATGAAAAAAGTAATGGTAGTTAAGGGGGGGAAAATATGATAGATTAGATGAAAAAGAAAATAATGGTAGTCAGGAAAAAGAGTAATGGTAGTTTTGGATGAAAATAATGTTTTTAGGGAAAAATACAAAAGGATAAAAAAAAATGATAATAAAAATAATAAAGGTAAAAGAAATAAAAGTAATGGTAGTTAGGAAAAAATACATGGCTAGATAAAATAAAAAAGGTATTTGTAGATAAAATAATGGTAATTAGGGCATCAAAAATACAAGATTTAAAAAAAATTATCAAAATAGATTAATAGTGATGGGAGTTCGGGGTAAAAATACATGAATAGCTCAAAAAAAAAATTCGGGTAAAAATTCGGGGTAAAAATATATAAATAACTAAAAAAAAAATTCGGGGTAAAAATTCGGGGTAAAAAAACATGAATAGCTAAAAAAAAACATTCTGGGTAAAAATACATGAATAGCTAAAAAAAAAAATCGGGTAAAAATTCGGGTAAAAATATATAAATAACTAAAAAAAAAATTCGGGGTAAAAATTCGGGGTAAAAAAACATGAATAGCTAAAAAAAAACATTCTGGGTAAAAATACATGAATAGCTAAAAAAAAAATTCTGGGTAAAACTTCTGGGTAAAAATACATGAATAGCTAAAAAAAAAAAATTCGGGGTAAAAATTCGGGGTAAAAATATATGAATAACTAAAAAAAAAAATCGGGGTAAAAATTCGGGGTAAAAATACATGAATAGCTAAAAAAAAAAATTCGGGGTAAAAATTCGGGGTAAAAATACATGAATAGCTAAAAAAAAAACATTCGGGGTAAAAATACATGAATAGGTAAAAAAAAAAAAATCGGGGTAAAAATTCGGGGTAAAAATACATGAATAGCTAAAAAAAAAAAAATCGGGGTAAAAATTCGGGGTAAAAATATATGAATAACAAAAAAAAAATTCGGGTAAAAATTCGGGGTAAAAAATACATGAATAGCTAAAAAAAAACATTCGGGGTAAAAAATACATGAATAGGTAAAAAAAAAAAAAATCGGGTAAAAATTCGGGGTTAAAATACATGAATAGCTAAAAAAAAAAAAAATCGGGTAAAAATACATGAATAGGTAAAAAAAAAAAAATCGGGGCAAAAATTCGGGGTAAAAATACATGAATAGCTAAAAAAAAAAAAAATTGTTGATAAAGTAATAGTAGTTAGGGCAAAAATACATTAGATAAAAAAAATAAAAAAAAAAATAAGATAGATAAAATATATAAAAAAGGTCACCAAAATGAGATACATAGATAGAGATAAAAAGATACATAGGTAGATAAGATAAAAAGATACAGATAGATAGATAAAAAGATACACAGATATAGATAAAAAGATACATAGATAGATAGATACATAGATAGATAGATAGATAAAAAGATACATAGATAGATAGATAAAAAGATACATAGATAGATAGATAAAAAGATACATAGATAGATAGATAAAAAGATACATATATAGATAGATAAAAAGATACATAGATAGATAGATAAAAAGATACATAGATAGATAGATAAAAAGATACATATATAGATAGATAAAAAGATACATAGATAGATAGATAAAAAGATACATAGATAGATAGATAAAAAGATACATAGATAGATAAAAATATACATATAGATAAAAAGATACAGATAGATAGATAAAAAGATACATAGATATAGATAAAAAGATACATAGATAGATAGATAAAAAGATCCATAGATAGATAGATAAAAAGATACATAGATAGATAGATAAAAAGATACACATATAGATAGATAAAAAGATACATAGATAGATAGATAAAAAGATACATAGATAGATAGATAAAAAGATACATAGATAGATAAAAATATACATATAGATAAAGATACAGATAGATAGATAAAAAGATACATAGATAGATAAAAAGATACATAGATATAGATAAAAAGATACATAGATAGATAGATAAAAAGATCCATAGATAGATAGATAAAAAGATCCATAGATAGATAGATAAAAAGATACATAGATAGATAGATAAAAAGATCCATAGATAGATAGATAAAAAGATCCATAGATAGATAGATAAAAAGATACATAGATATAAATAAAAAGATACAGATAGATAGATAAAAAGATACATAGATATAAATAAAAAGATACATAGATAGATAGATAAAAAGATACATAGATATAAATAAAAAGATACATAGATAGATAGATAAAAAGATACATAGATAGATAGATAAAAAGATACAGAGATATAAATAAAAAGATACATATAGATAGATAAAAAGATACATAGATATAAATAAAAAGATACATAGATAGATAGATAAAAAGATACATAGATATAAATAAAAAGATACATAGATATAAATAAAAAGATACAGATAGATAGATAAAAAGATACATAGATATAAATAAAAAGATACATAGATAGATAGATAAAAAGATACATAGATATAAATAAAAAGATACAGATAGATAGATAAAAAGATACATAGATATAAATAAAAAGATACATATAGATAGATAAAAAGATACATAGATATAAATAAAAAGATACAGATAGATAGATAAAAAGATACATAGATATAAATAAAAAGATACATAGATAGATAGATAAAAAGATACATAGATAGATAGATAAAAAGATACATAGATAGATAGATAAAAAGATACAGATAGATAGATAAAAAGATACATAGATATAAATAAAAAGATACATAGATAGATAGATAAAAAGATACATAGATATAAATAAAAAGATACATAGATAGATAGATAAAAAGATACATAGATAGATAGATAAAAAGATACAGATAGATAGATAAAAAGATACATAGATATAAATAAAAAGATAGATAGATAAAAAGATAGATAAATAGATAGATAAAAAGATACATAGATAGATAGATAAAAAGATACAGATAGATAGATAAAAAGATACAGATAGATAGATAAAAAGATACATAGATATAAATAAAAAGATACATAGATAGATAGATAAAAAGATACAGATAGATAGATAAAAAGATACATAGATAGATAGATAAAAAGATACAGATAGATAGATAAAAAGATACATAGATATAAATAAAAAGATACATAGATAGATAGATAAAAAGATACAGATAGATAGATAAAAAGATACATAGATATAAATAAAAAGATACATAGATAGATAGATAAAAAGATACATAGATATAAATAAAAAGATACAGATAGATAGATAAAAAGATACATAGATATAAATAAAAAGATACATAGATAGATAGATAAAAAGATACATAGATATAAATAAAAAGATACATAGATAGATAGATAAAAAGATACATAGATAGATAGATAAAAAGATACATAGATAGATAAAAAGATACATAGATATAAATAAAAAGATACATAGATATAAATAAAAAGATACATAGATAGATAGATAAAAAGATACATAGATATAAATAAAAAGATACATAGATAGATAGATAAAAAGATACATAGATATAAATAAAAAGATACATAGATAGATAGATAAAAAGATACATAGATAGATAAAAAGATACATAGATAGATAAAAAGATACATAGATATAGATAAAAAGATACATAGATAGATAGATAGATAGATACATAGATAGATAGATAGATAAAAAGATACATAGATAGATAGATAAAAAGATACATAGATAGATAGATAAAAAGATACATAGATAGATAGATAGATAAAAAGATAGATAAATAGATAGATAAAAAGATACATGGATATAAATAAAAAGATACATAGATAGATAGATAAAAATAAGATAATTGTTAAGATTGATTGACTATATAAACAAAAATATTCAGGCCTAATTGGAGACAAAAAGTTGCATTAATCATTTAATTTATATGAAAAACGTTATAATTAATTTTGTTGCGTGACTTATTAGATTACGGATTTAATTTGTGTGAAAAATGATATAATGAATCAGCTGTTTTGTAAATGAGTATATAAAGGATTATATTTGTATGAAAAACATTATAACTAATTAACCTTGATTATATGTGGAAGAAAAAGTCATTTAATCTGCCTTTTTTTGATGAATTATTAGATTAAGTATTATATTTGCATTAAAAAAACATTATAATCAGTCAGCCTTGTTGGTGAGTTGTATTATTAGATTATTAACGAGCCTTTTTTATAATTATTTTAAAGTAATCGTCCAGACCATTTCATCATTCCTGATTTGATGTAGTTAGAGTATAGCCATTATCGAGTGTATCAACAATATGTTGTCACTTTTTGCATCCAGTCAGCCGTTTTTTAATAATCCTCAATCAAAATCTGTAAATTCCCCGAGCTTCGAAAACGCTGCTGGCAACTGGCAGACGATGCGCCACGGCTCGGTGACGTCACTGTAGGTCATCTCCTCTTCCCGCGCTGCCCCAGAAGCACGTAAAAACAAGAGATAAATATCAGTACTTGAAGATTTTTGGGTGTTTCTGATAGATTTTTTAGTGCCCTCTGGCACACACAGTCACACACTCGCGCGGGACAGGAGATAGCGGGGAGGGGGAGCGTTGTGGTGCAAAGAAGGGAGGGGAGGAAGGGCATGGAGGAGGAAGAGAGGAAGGGAGGGATGAGTTTCAGTCGGTGCAAGTGTACTCATTCTCTCACACACACACTCTCTCTCTCTCTCTCTCTCTCTAATAAGAACGAACTTTCACTTGTCAGGTAAAAGAATATAAAGAAAGTGTATAACGTTTTCGTGCCGTCACACACCTGTTTAGATCTCACTTTACCTCTGTATGACACCTGTTCCACATACACATACACACACACACACACACACGCTGGAAGACTTAAACCTGTTGAGACTTGAAATTTCTTTTATGTATTTCCTTTTGAAGCTTTTATACTCTCCTCTCTCTCTCTTTCTAATGCCACCCCGCCACCATTTACATATACCTAGACTGTGCCAGAGTCTAGGTCAGGGGTCGGCAACCTTTTCAGTGCGAGGGCCAGAGAAAGCTTCTAGGAGTAGCTTGCGGGCCGGGGTGCCAAAGAGAACCCAAAAGTGACAGTGTGCAAATTTTTTATAGATAAGCAGGCAAACCAGTGACTAGATTACAAGAAATTTATTGAAATACATGCAAATCAGTGACTGCAGAAAACAGTTTGTGATAATATACAAAATTTTTGTAGAAAAGCAGGCAAACCAGTGACCAGATTACTAGACATTTATTGACAAACATGCAAATCAGTGACTGCAGAAAACAGTTTTATCAAGACACATGCAAATTAGTGGGATGGTTGGTGCTGTTTGCCATGGAGAAGTGATGCAATGTCTGGATCGATTGATGAGGTAGACAAGAGCAGAATGTCATTGAGGTGGCGGTCACTTAGCTGGGAGCGAATGCGAGACTTTGTATATTTCATTTTTTAAAAGAGTTGTTCACAACAGTAAGTGCTGTCAAACATGGCAACGATGCGTTTTACATGCTCAATGTAATTTGGAAATTTATTAGAAGGGAGGACGAGGTTACGGAAGAAGGACAGTGGAGAAGCGGTACGGTACTTTGCCTTCAGTTCGTCATTACACTGAAGCTCCACCAACTCCATCTGCAGGGGGGCAGGGGCTTCGTCCACAGGGAAGTCAAAGGGGGAGGTGAACAGCTTGAAACCCGGAGCCAGTGGCCTGATACCTGTGAAACGGGAGGCAAATTCCTCCCGCAAAGAGGTGACAACACCAACACAAGTGTTCAGGTCCACGTCATCAGGTGAACAAGCCGCAATACGAGGAAAATGCATAAACTGACCAGCAGCCAGTTGAGCCTCCCACAAGCACAGCTTTACCTCGAAGGCGGTGATGTGCGAATACATGTCTGTGACTAGAATGTTTTTGCCTTGCAGCTTCACATTGAGGTCATTTAGGTGCGTAGTGATATCTGTGAGCAGGGCCAGACGAGCAAGCCATTGCGGGTTGGAAAAATGATCAGCACCGGGGAGGTTCTTTTGACGGAGGAAGGTGGCGATCTCCTGCTGCAGGTCGCACACGCGGGACAGCATGGCTCCATGACTCAACCAGCGGACCTCACAGAAGTAAAGCAGGTCACCATAGTGTGCGTTGACTTCGTCCGTTAGTGCCTGGAACTGGCGGTGGTTAAGGCTGCGGGAGAGGATGGTGTTGACAACCTTCACGACTACAGACATGACCTCAGTAAGGTTGGCAGACTTGGAGCACAGGGACTCTTGGTGGATGATGCAGTGCACCTTGTGGATGGGCTGGGTGTGTCCGGCGGCCTCACAGTGACGCACTAGCAGTGAGGCGGCACCCTTCTTCTTTCCAGTCATTGCTGGGGCACCGTCGGTCGTCACGCACACGAGACGGGACAGGTCGAGGGAGTGTTGGTTCACACACTGAAGCACGGCGTCGAAGATGTCTTGCCCAGTGGTGGTGCCGTGCAATGGAACAAGCTGGAGAAACTCCTCATAAACCTGAAGGGCAGCAGTGACTCCACGAATGAAAATCGCCAGCTGGGCTGTGTCCTTCATGTCTGTGCTCTCATCAAGAGCAAGAGAGAATTGGCATCGAAATTTGAGCAACAGGTCTTAAGCGAGTCGTTCACGCTGTCTGACATCTCCTCAATGCGACGACAAACAGTGCGGGGTGAAAGGTTCACACTTTCAAAGGCATCGCTTTTCAGGACAGAGGGAATCTATCACAACCATGATGCACTCCTTGATAAAGTCCCCGTCTGTGAATGGCTTCATCCGGCGAACAAGGAGGCGGGAAACCTCATAGCTGGCGCGCGTCACTTTGTCAGCCTCAGTAGTCTGCTTACGGAAGAGTGAAGTGCTTTTCTGCGGGTTGCCTGACAGTTTGACAATGGCCTCCTTCCTCTCGGCAGCAGACATCGATGCAAAGCTCGATGCTTGGTGCTGTCTCCCAGTGGCGGCGCATATTATACTCTTTGAGGACAGCCACAGTCTTCAAGCCAATGAGGCGCTGGGCCTGTCCAAAGCGTTCAGTGAAAAAGTACTTCTCCCACTCAGGGTTGAAGGCCCGACACTCGAGGTCCACTTTCCTCTTCTTAACAATTGCAGACATGATGATTGGCTAAAAATAAAGAAAAATAAAGAATAAGCACAAAGTGCAAAATAATGATCCACATGTTAAACACGAATACATGCAAGACTTTTACATAGTAAAAAAAATTGCATACAATAATTAAAATTACGATACAGACGTCCACACAGTATTTTGTGACAAACATAGTGTTACGCCCCTGCGTTGGGCGTGGGCGTGCGTGTGTTTGAATGGGCAGGTTTGAGTGTGCGCGCATGTGTTTGAGTAAGGCTCAGTAAGCCATTGTCTGATTTGGGCGGGCGGACGGGACAGGACCTACCAATACGAGTAACTAGTGAGCGTGAATGTGGTTGTGAGCTTGGAGGCTGGGTGAAGTGGGTGAATGAAAAGAAGGAGAGAGAGAGAGAGAGAGGAGAGAGAGAGAGAGAGAGAGAGGGAGAGAGAGAGGAGAGAGAGAGAGAGAGAGAGAGAGAAGAGAGGAGAGAGAGAGAGAGAGAGAGAGAGAGAGAGAGAGAGAGAGAGAGAGAGAGAGAGAGAAGTAGCAGCAAGAAATGCACTTTATATTATCCACATTCCCTAATGATAAAAGTACATTTCAGACTAAGAAAGTTTGATGCATACCTCTTCTCAGTACGAACTCCTACGGAGACTGGCCGCTGGCGTGACCGTTGGTGGTGAGGGAAAACTGCTCATGGGACGTCACGTGTAATGCAGAGTTGTCAGATGCCACGATAGTGGCCAGTCCCACGTCGGTGCCTCTCGACATGATCGCGTGTTGCCATGTAGTCATTTTCTCCCTTGCGATTTTCCGTGGTGCTTCTGTGGTAAAGATCTCAGTCATGCAAATTTGCCCCGCGCTACCCGCCGCGATCACGTCGAGAAGTGCCGACTTACTCATTTAGTTGGCTAGGCTGTTGCGGGCCGGATTGTTATATAAATATCAAGTAGGGTGACGGACCATGAGTTCGGACTCTGCGGGCCGGATCTGGCCCGCGGGCCAGAGGTTGCCGACCCCTGTTCTAGGTGGTGCCCCACTGGGCCAGACTGTGCCACACACAATAGCGTAGCCTTGTATGGCAGTCTGCATCACAAACCAGTCATCACAACACTCCCTTGGCTGTCACACTGTCTGCCCTCCCACCCGCATATTTTCCAACTCTATGCTATAGTTAATGCTAGTATGTGGTTTCCGAGTAATGACGTTTGGCTGTAGCTCCAAAACTAACCATAGGATTTTCTCGAAAGTACCTGCATTGTGATTCCCATACACACATTTTGGTTTCCCTTACTTACCAATCCATGTTTTGGAGAAGTGCCAGGTCCTCCTGCTGAACCTCAGCAGGCTCCGCTAACACCTGTTTATCCACCTCGTACTCAGGCTCAAACATATAGGGTTGGGCTCCCATCACAATCTGAGGTTCGTTT
Source organism: Chionoecetes opilio (assembly GCA_016584305.1). Taxonomy (NCBI): domain Eukaryota; kingdom Metazoa; phylum Arthropoda; class Malacostraca; order Decapoda; family Majidae; genus Chionoecetes; species Chionoecetes opilio. The sequence continues at coordinate 7,133 of JACEEZ010020345.1, read as the reverse complement.
TCCTCATATACGCGAGCAGCGTCATTTAGTTCGGTCTCAGATTGAGCATCGTACTCTAGTTCTATCACAGCGACAGATTCACTGTCTGACACCGAAGTACAATCGCTCATCATAACATTTGCCGACAGGTCTCACAGAGGCAGACGAGTGTTGTTTACCTTGGAGTTCCTCCCGTGACGTCATCAATAACATTCGTAGCCCTGTTGGAGGGAAGAGATTTTTTTTTTCACGCGCTTTTTACAAAAGTCGTGCTTTTACGGAAATAAGGCCTGGAAATCAATTATTTTTGGTGGATTAGGTGTTTTGAATTATGTTTCAACATAATTAGGCAAAACAAAATGGGTCTGGACGATTACTTTAAGGATTATATTCACGAAAAACGTTATAGTTAATGAGTCTTTTGTTGATGAATTATTATATTTAGTAATTTATTTGTATGAAGAAATATAATTAATAAGCCATTTTTGGTGAGTTATTAGTTAAGTAAAATATTTGGGATGAAAAATGTCAAAATTAACTAACCTTGATTATATTTGGAAGAAAAAAGTTACATTTATCAGCCTTTATATATTACCAGCCTTTTTTTGATGAGTAATTAGATTAAGGTTTTTCTTGGTAATAATATCCTTATAGTTAATTAGCGTTGTTGGAGTTATCATATCAAAGAGGGATTTCAGAGCCTTACTTAAGAGCGTCCTTATGAATGGCAAGGCGTGGCGTGGGAAGGCGTGGGAGGCGCGGAGAGGCGTGGGAAGGCGTGTGCAAAGAGAATATATGTGTCACTCGTCTCCTGAGCTCCGCCGCCGCAGTGACACGCGTGGAGGCAGTATGAGCCCGTTAAGGCATAGGTTGAGAAGTTAATTCACATGTTTGTATGAAAATGAAGATGTTTTTAAAGGTATTTGTAAGATAATAAATATGTAAGATAATATAAGTCTGTATAATTGTAAAGACTTATAAATGGTGGCAGCGGTGGGATTATTTACAAGATGTTTGTAAGGGTTATTAAGATCATTCCAGACAATAGGGTGAATTTTCTTTAAAGATATTGAAATGACAAACAATGTTTTCGTAGTAGTTTTAATAATAATGTTAATGAAGTTATTTTGTGTGTGTGTGTGTGTGGGTGTGTGTGTGTGTGGTGTGTGTGTGTGGTGTGTGTGTGTGTGTGTGTGTGTGTGTGTGTGTGTGTGTGTGTGTGTGTGTGTGGTGTGTGTGTGTGTGTGTGTGTGTGTGTGTGTGTGTGTGTGTGTGGTGTGTGTGTGTTGTGTGTGTGTGTGTGTGTGGTGTGTGTGTGTGTGTGTGTGTGTGTGTGTGTGTGTGTGTGTGTGTGTGTGTGTGTGTGTGTGGTGTGGTGTGTGTGTGGTGTTGTGTGTGTGTGTGTGTGTGTGTGTGTGTGTGTGTGTGTGTGTGTGTGGTGTGTGGTGTGTGTGTGTGTTGTGTGTGTGGTGTGTGTGTGTGTGTGTGTGTGTGTGTGTGTGTGTGTGTGTGTGTGTGTGTGTGTGTGTGTGTGTGTGTGTGTGTGGTGTGTGTGTTGTGTGGTGTGTGTGTGTGTGTGTGGTGTGTGTGTGTGTGTGTGTGTGTGTGTGTGAGTGGTGGTGATTGAGTGGTAGTGAGTGAGTGTGTGGTGTGTGTGTGTGTGTGTGTGTGTGTGTGTCTTTACTTATTCGTCTTATTTTTCCTTATGAGTTTATGGGGGGTTCTCTCTCTCTCTCTCTCTCTCTCTCTCTTCTCTCTCTCTCTCTCTCTCTCTCTCTCTTCTCCTCTCTCTCCTCTCTCTTCTCTCTCTCTCTACATAGATTCCTTGTGGTTCATATTCATCTTCATATCACTAACTTTTTAGATGCATATTTTCTCACATAAGAAGTTGAGTTAACTTTCTTTGTTGAGAGAGAGAGAGAGAGAGAGAGAGAGAGAGAGAGAGAGAGAGAGAGAGAGAGGAGAGAGAGAGAGAGAGAGAGAGAGAGAGAGAGAGAGAGGAGACCGAGAGGAGAGAGAGCAGAGAGAAGAGAGGAGAGAGAGAGAGAGAAGAGAGAGAGAGAGAGAGAGAGGTAATAAAAAATGTAAAAAAGTGTAGAACCAAATAAAAAATAAGATGTATATATGAATAAGTGAATAAACATGAAGAAGACG